>PVJD01004638.1:0-132336 GCA_004026545.1 Mormoops blainvillei | reverse complement strand
GGCCTCCCCTGCCCGCCCCCTCCCGCAGCAGCTGGCTCACCAAGGCCGTCCGTAAATGAGTCATCTGTTTTGGTCTCCGTGCTGTCGAGAGCACTGCTTCTGTCAGCCCCAGGTCAAGTGACCTGATTTCTCCCAAAAGATAACGGCAGTCACTCACCACCCACCCAGTCTCCTGTCCTCATTTCTCTAAGCATCCTTGCGTTTGGTGCCTTGGGCCCCCATTCACTGTACAGCCACTTCACTTATTTAGTCACTTCACTGCTCAGTACATGCCTGGTACACAGTAGGTATCCCATAAAAATGTGTCGACTGACGAGCTCAATTATTTATTCATTTGCTCCCTCATCCAACCTTTCATTCCGCAAACCTTTATGGAGCCTGCCTCCAGACCTCTCAGAGGATTTTCAGGACTGGGTCTTGGCAGAGGAAATCCCATAAAAGAGGTAGAGTGGATAGAGGAAGGGGTCTCAGAGGTAGGGAAGGGTGGGGCAGGAGCTGATCTAAGATGTTGGCCAAGAGTGGAGGAAGGTGCTAGGGCCTCTTGAAGAAGGTTCCGCTGTGCAGCAGGGTCAAAAAGAGCCCTGAGGAGATAGGAACCGCAGGAGGGGCAGGATGGCGGTTTGGATTATTTAGGACCAAGGATCTCTGGGATAGAAGGGGCCACAGAGAGAGGGAGATGAAAGGGCAGGAGAAGGGGCCAGAGGAGGCCTGGAGCTCAGGCGCCCATGAGCAAGAACAGAAACCCAACACTCTCTTCCGGGGCAGGAGTGGGGGCCGCAGGGGCGCCCGGGTGAATCCTGAGGCTTTCTCAGAGGTCGGGGAGGGAGGGACTTTAAGGGGGAGCCACCTGGTGGCAGCATACCCAAGTTACCAACTAAGCCCTCAGATGAAATGCTGTCAGAAAATGAAGAGCCACCCACGCCAAACCTAGTGCTGAGAGGCTGGACTTCCTGACAGACCGGAGAGGCCAGGGCATGTGGGCATGCCCCTCCCTGCTCTTGTCCCTACGAGTCCCGGGGGTGTGAGGGAGAAAGAGATGGTGGCCACATTCACGGGGTTCCAGCACAGCCCTGAGGTGTCTGCCTGGCCCTAAGTATCTTTCCACTGTTGAAATTATCACCATTAAATCTCCCACTTACAGAGCTTCTGGAAACTGGGCCCAGGAGTCCTGTAACTTGGATGGGATTCACAGTGACCTGGACACCTCTGGACCCCCAGTGGGTAGATACCACGTAAGGGGTACCCTTCGCCCCACACCCAAAGACAGCAGCAAGTCAGGCACCCCAGTATAGGACAGGCCTGCCCCACCAGGGCAGGAGCCGTGGGGAGTCAGCCTGCCCGGGCAAGCCAGGCTGCTGTCCGCACCGCCTGTACAGAGCACGCAGTGGGGCTCCCTTCCCGCCAGCATGGCTCCTGGCCTGGCCGATGGTCAGGCCCTGGGGACAAGGGGTGTACGTACCCAGGCCAGGGATGGATCTGAGAGGCATGGGGGCTCAGGCCATGCAGAGCCTCCTGGGTCTCTTCTTCCCTGCTCGGGTGCCCTCAAAGTCGGCCATGGCTATTCTCTCTCTGAGTGATGCCTCTGAACTCTGCCGTCCATCCTGGCTCGGCAATCCTATCCACAACGATAACACCAACAGTGACTTCCTGGTTTCCAGGCTCCATCCTAACTGCCTCGTGTGCTCAGATTCATTTAATGCTCGCAACAACCCCATGAGGTAGGTGCGGTTGTAATTCCCATTTTACAGATGAAGACATGGACGTGCGGGGAGGGTAGGTCATCTCTCTGAGCTTATATGCTGTCGGAAAGTATTGGAGCTCCAGGTCTAGCCCACTTCGACAGGGTATCGCTGGGGACAGGGGGGCGGGAGCTCTAGCTTCATTTTCAAGCAGTGGCTTTATTTCACAACTTGTTAAAGGTAGAGTGTCAACAGGAGGGTGACCCAGATGATGATGAAAAGTTGTCAGAGGGAGCTGAGGTTGAGGGGAGCCCTCCCTAGGTCCAGGAGCTGTGTACAAAGATGTCCTTGCCCCTCCTAAGCTCTGTCGCAGTCCCCAGCCCCAAGCTCATGGATGTAGACCAGGTGGGATGCACCCCCGGGGCTCTAAGGGGGTGACTTTGCTGTGTGCCTGATGCCCTGATACCACCTAGCCCTGCTCTGCATCCAGCCAAACAAAGGAAGAGTGGTGGGCGGGGGTGGGCAATGGTAAGGCAGCAACAGAAAGATAAACGCTCTGCTGCTCCACACCCTGCACGGGGCAGTCACTGGGGCAGCTCACATGGGTCTCAATGCTGACCTTGCCACATGGTCCACGGCGGGAGGAAATCCCAAGTCTGGCTGAGGTCCCCCGTTTACCTAACTCTGCCAGGGGCCTGGGCCTCGAGGAACGTGCAAGGACCCAGAGCCCACCAGCCAGTCTGTGTTTTGCAACTCCATTCCCAGAACCTTGGGCTGAAGATCGGAACCCTGGGCCTGCAACCCCGAGCCAGGGATGACAGTTGTCACTGCCCCCTGGGCAAGGGCTCATGATCACATCTGCTTCTCTCTCCCAGCACCGTTCTCAAGAGTTGAGACAGAGGAACTTGGAGGGGAAGGGAGACTAACAGAAAGCTAAGAGGGAGATCCAGGAGGGACCCAAGGCTTACAGGGGTTGACCGTTTGCTTGAGGTTGGAGTTTCAAGCCCTGAGCCTTGACTCTACTTAAGTGCATAGCCCTTCCTTTGGGAACAAAGTGTGACGACCATTGCCCTCCCTCAGCTCATGCCTGCCCTCACACTGCCCTTAACAAAAGAGAGAAATCGAGGCCCAGAGAGGCAAGGGGTAGGCCCACTGTCACATAGCAATTGAGTGGCAGGCCAGGCACTAGGGCCAGCTGAGTGGCGCTCCCTCCGCATCACCAGGTCCCTCTGTAGGTGGATAAGGCTCACCTTCCAGGTGACCTGGCATGTGCTGCCTGGCTCTTGCTCCGTGGTTGCTAAGGGCCGGTGGCTTGAGGGCTCATGATTTTCTTTCCCTTGATTTGGATTCTCTCCTCCTGCCTGCCTCCCTTCCTCCCTCCTTTCCTTCCACCTGTCCCTGCAAGTGCCTCTGTCATGCCAGGCCGTGTCTTAGGTACCGGCGTTAGAGGGAAATAACCATCCATACTTCTTCCAGCAGAGACTGGGACAGGGAGGCAGGAGGGGAGGGAGGAGAGGTGGTGGTGGAAGGTGGCCAACTTGCGCACGTGGGTGACATTCATTTTCAGTGTGCTGAGTATTGCAGTAGGAGGAAGCGGGAGCCAGGCCGGGAAATGAGGGTCGGCTTCCCGGAGGAGGTGATCCCTGCCATCAGAAAGGGCACCCAGACCTCAGCAGGAAGAGAGAAGGGCTGAGCCCCGGGGTGGGCAGGTGGGGGGAGGAAGCATAGCAAGGTGGTTGGCATTCAGACCTCATGGCCATTGTCAGAGTCCAGCTGGAGGTAAGAGAGCTGATGGTCACAAAGCGGGTGTGGGGGAAGTGCAGACCTCTCCTGAGCTTATCCTCCCCTTTCTCCACACTCCTCCTTCTGGGTCCCTATCACAGCCGGAAGCCTGGGAGTCATCGTGGCCCCCTGCCTCTCCAGCATTATCCGCATACCCAATCAGTTACAAAGAGCCAGAGACTCTACCTCCAAGATGGCTCTTAACCCCTCCTCCTTTCTGTGCTCATTAGTCCTGTGTTTTAGTCGGGGCACCTTGGCCTGGATTACTATAGTCATCTCCCAGCTGGTCTTTTGTCCTCAGTCTTGTGCCCCTCAAATCTGCGATCCACACCATGGGCAACGCAAGCACCTGGCATGCAAATCAGAGCTTCTCATGGTCCCTGTCGTTCTCAGGGTGAAGTCCAAGCGCTTCAATGTGACTTTCAAGTCACTCACTCCATGATCCAGTCTTGGTGATCATTCCAGAGGAGTGTGGGGTTTAAGATCAAGGCCCCAGAGGAATTTGGGCCCCACTGACTGAGAAAGACAGCAGAGGTCAGGATCCAAGAGTTCTGGGCCTGAGAAGGTAGGAAAAACCCCACTTTTTGGACCTGGAGGCCAAGTAGGTCTTGGACTTTGGAAGGAGCTCATGGCTCCATTATGAGAGCTTTGAACTTACAGAATTTGTCAAACCAGAGTGTATGTTAGCTACAAAGGGCTCCTAGGCCCTCAGGCTGCCCTCCTGAGCCATTTATGTAAGGCTTTCATTTATGTGGGTGAATGACCCAAACAGGGAGCACCAATTAGCAAATTAATTAGGGCCTGTTTGTGGGCCTATTGTGAAGGATAACCACTTACTTGCTTAAGTGAGGTCCTCAACAAGATTCATAAGAGCTGTCCTTATGGCGAAATACTGATTGAAGCCGCATCCTGGGCAGTTGGGGAAAGACCGACAGCCTCAGGCCCGGATGTGCAGGGGTGACATGTACAACGAGGAGAGGGAGAGGCCTTTCCCTCACAAAGGACCAATTCAGATGGACAGTGGATATATAAACATGAACCCCACCTGCGGTTGTCCCATGTTCATAGCAATGAACACGATCCCACTTGTCTTCACAACGCATTGCCCTGCTGTGGTCCCAGCAGGCGGAGGGCAGGCAGCGGCCTCAGATTCCCTGAGGCCAGCTGTGCTCCTGGCAGTGGTCAGGCCGACAAGCATCTATTTCTCTCTAACTATTCCCAAAGCGTGGTAAGGAGCAGGGAAGACATTCCCTCGCCTTCAGGAGTGCACGGACTAATGAAACAGTGGGATGATGCATTAAATAAACAGAGAAAAGAAGACAAGAGGAAGAGATGGGAAAAGTATTTATTGTGACACCACTTATATCTGGGTAACTATATAACTTGTAATCCAAACCGGAATATTTTTGAGAGTAAAGGATACTGTTCATGATTATGCTGGGGCCACAGCTGTAACTTGGAGCTATCTCAGTAAAACTGGGGTTCATGGAGTCCCTGCTACTTATATGCAGAATCTCACTCAATTGCTAAAACGATTGAATGAGAGGTAAGTTGTTGGCTCAAAGTCACAAAGCTAGAGTTGGCATTTGAGCTCAAGTCAGTGTGATTCCAGATTTGCTTTTCTTCCTTCTCTTCAACCTAAAATCTGCTTGTTCAGAGAAGACGTTGCATGAGGTGGCAATGGGTGGGTGGGTGGAGTGGGGAGGAGGTGGCTGGGCTGGGAGGGTCAGGGGTCTTCATGGGAATGGTGGGCTGGAAAGGAAGGTTTTTCTAGGAAGCTCAAATGCAGAGAGAATCTAGGGGTCAGTTCCAGGTCCAGGCTCCTGAGAGCCACAGGGAATCTTGAGGCCCTGGCCTTCTCATGCTGGAGGGGTCAAGTTGGCAGATCCACATCCTCCTGATCCGGCCATGCTCCCAGAGCCCACAAGAGATGTGATACCAACTCGGGAGATTTAGGCTGACGGAAGCCACACAGGTACAACCTGCTGAAATGTGTACGTACGAAGATACTCATAACTCCACGGATGTAAGCAGCCAAAACAAGAATACCGACACACACACACTCACACAAGTCCCATGCATAGTCCTCATCACCCTCACTCCTGCCTCGCATAGTGTGCGCTACAGGCTTCGGGTTGAGACTTTCAACAGTTACCATGTGCCTCACCTCAATGACACCCCCTGCCTCTCCCCTAGGAACCCCTTCCCCTCTCACTAAGGGTGGCAGCCTTGGGCCCCAGTCTTTATGCAAATGCCAAACCACAGCTCACTTCATCTTTTCTCTCCTCTCCAATGGACTGTTTTCCATCTTTGCTGGGACTGCGGGAACCCTGGGTCGGCATTCACTAGGGATCTCCCCCCACTGCCAGCCCCTCCAACCTCGGCTCCCAGAGCTTTTAATCTAGTTACTTCTCCATCAACACACTGAGAGAAAGATACAAAGGGGCATAATCGTATCTGTGGCTGTTGATGTTCAATTAACCACATAACCTTTAGGCTCTCTTCTTTTTTGCTCTCGCTCTCCCCCTCCCTGCACTCCACCCCCTTTTCCCAGCCAGCTGTCCCTCTGAGCCTGACTCTGGCTCAGGGGCCCTCGGAAGCCCCACACCGAAAACCCAAGCTCCTGGCCTCTGGGGAAATGCCCCATCTCCTAGGGGAGATAAACCACCAACCCCAAAGCGAACTGCAGTTCTCATTTGGACTGTGCTCGCCCTTGGCCCTGCCCTCCTCTTCTGTCACGAGTCACCCTCCGGGCTCACTCCAGGCCTGGAGCGAGGGGTGCCTCTGAGAGTGGGCACCCTGCAAAACTCCGCTTTCTGGCCCTTGTCTGGGGCCAGCAGCTGTCATTTGCCGGGCGTTCCGCTTTCTCCACTGTACCATGCTAATTTTTCGAGGGACAATTTTTCGACAATGAGTCCTCCAGCCCGAACAGAAACCCTTTATGGGGCCGGCCCCAGGGAGGCCGCGGCACTGCCAAGGCAAACAAAGGCTCATTGCTGCTGCCGAACATGCCTGCGCCATTCAGGCCGAGTTCGCAGAGCGCCCGCCTCCAGCCCGCGCCGAGGTAACACCTGGTCCGCCGCCTCCTGGCGCCTAATCAAGATATCAATCACCGCGCGGAAGCAGGGGGGCGGCGCGGAAGGCTCCAGAAGCCGGCTTGTGCAGGTAGCCGGGCAGCCGGGCGGCCGGGCAGCCGGACGGCCAGGGCTGCTTGGCAGGGAGCGCAGGGGTCTGGGGAAAAAAAAAATCAAGCCCCAAAGCTGAAGCACTTAATTAGGCTGATATCATCCCACACAAATGTTCCTCCGAGAGGAAGGCTTCTGGGCACCAAAATTATTTTGTGATTAAAAGTGAAAACTAAGGCGAAATTATTCCGCCTTCTGAAGAGCTTGGAGGGGTAGGGGAGGCAGTAGGTGGCTCTGGGGCAGGGGGTGAGCCCAAGGTGGCTGGACTCAGCCCAGCTTCCCACCCCCAGCCCACCTCTGACTGGGGGTCTGCCATCCCCTTTCATTCTCAGCCTTTCTCCACTGCCCAGCACCTATACACATTTAAAATAGTGACAGTAAATGTTCGGATTCCTTCCTATAGGTCTTTTCTTTGATCCTCACACCAAGCCTGAAAGGCATACATGCTGCCATCACCCCACTTTGTAGATGATGAAAATGGGCTCAGAGAAGGTGGCAGGTTTCCCGCAATCCCATAGCAAGTCGTGGGGAGTGGGGAGTGACGTGGGATCTGTCTATCCGAAAGCTCTTGCTCCTGGCAAACGCCATCAGTAGACGTGGCTGTGTTGCCAGGTGGATGCCAGTCACCCTCTCTCCTTTGTCTAGTTTAGGATGGGGCGAGAGTCCCAGCTCTAGAGGGGAGGACCGTGGGGAGGGCCTTGCCTCAGGCCACGCCTCCTGAGCGCCGGCGCCTCAATCTGTCCCGGGCCCTGAAAATCACACAGTCCTGCTGGCCCCGCCCAGCACCTGAGCAGGTAAAGAGCGCAGGCTGCCACAGACCCATGACTTCCAAGGAAAGCCTGCTGCAGAGTCGGAGAGGACACTTGAGCAGACCTGGTCCAGGTCCTGGGTCGGCCGCTGTATCACTGTGTGACCTCGAATTAACAGCTTAGCCTCCTGTGTCTGAGTGTCCTCAGCGGTACCGCCAGGCAATGGTTGACCCTCCATCCTCATGGTGCTCTTTGAGGATGAATGAGCTTTTCTTGCACGTCAGGCTTAGTCCAGAGCCGACCATCAGTGTGTTCAGAAAACTGCATCAGCCAGCAGGCCCTGGCGGGGCCACACTGAGAGGCTTCTGCCAAGTTAGTAATGAGCTGTGTCCAAGCTTCTTAAGTGTCTCCTGCCTCCCTGGCCATTTTGATCCTTCCCTGAAACATGCCCCTAACCTTGCTAGGATCCAGCACTAAAGGGGCCCAACAGGGGGCTCCCGACCTAATCCAGCCCTATAGGGATGTCCTTCCTTATTGGCTGGTGTCCATGTTGTACTGGTTATTAAAGATTTTGAATATTACCCCTTATTATGTATGTAATAAAATAGTTTATTGATAAAGACATAATAGTATATAATATTGGGACACTGAATCTAGGCAACAATGTCCTAGTCAGTCAACCGTTCATTAATTCATGACTTAAGTCACTCATTTAGAGAGCTATTTATTATTAGTTCATTGAAGCATTGATTTCTGTGGATAGTCACTCATAGGCTCAGTTGTCTATTATGCTGCAATCCCTCCATCCACCTACACGAAACCTTTTTCACGGGCCTGGGCCTGAGCCCCACAGCAGGTAGACCTGGGGGTGGGGCTCTCTTCTGAGGAATCCATGGTCTGCTGTGGGCAATTGAGCGTGTGCACCAATTTTTCTAACCCAGGAGCAAATGGCTAACTGTCAGGAGAGGAGAGTTCTGAGCATTCAAGGAGAGTTAGCTGACTGCATGAGGAGGGAGAAGCTGAGCTGAACTTGGAAGTAGGACAGGATGGGGAGGGATACTGGGGTGGGAGACCCCTGGTAGCTTTTGAGTATGGACATGGAGATGATCAGATCTGTGCCTAAGGCAGAGCTATTGGTCAGTGACATGAAAGATGAATCTACCAAGGCAGAAGCTGGCAACCGGGGCTACTTCCAGAGTTCTAGGTCACCATTCAGAGAGCATGGCCTGAGCTGGGGTCCCGCTGCACTGGAGAGACAGAGTGGCTTTGGGACAAACCTGCATTCTAATTTGATTCCCTAATTAACCAGCTGGGGGACTCAGACAAGTTACGGAGCTTTTCAGAGTCTTAGGCTCCTCAGCTATAAAATGGGGACAACAAACATTTCATTCAGTTGTTGTGACAATTCCATGAGTGCTGAAACTTGGCACCAGGAGTGGGGCACACAGTAGACACTTTGCCGCACAGTAAGTGCTCAGTAAAAAAACTGTTATTGCTCCCAGGCTGGTGGACACAGGGACCAGAGAACAGGGGATGAAAGCGAGAAGCCCCTTGGCTTGAATCAGCAGATTGGGCACAACAAAGAAAAAAGCAGACTCTGATGATAGAGATGTCAGGATGGAGGGAAGGGCGTGGCATTCTCTGAAACAAAAGCACTTGAGGACAAACAGGTTTGTACAGTATGTTAGTTCACTGTGACAAATGACTCCAAAATATAGTGGCTTAAAGCAACAATCAACATTTAATATTGCTCACAGTTTCTGTCGGTTAGAGATTTAGAAGCAGCTGAACTATGTGGTCTTGGCTTGGAGTGTCTTGTGAGGTTAAATCAGGATGGAGGCGGGGGCTAACGGTGTCTTGAAAGCTTGAGGCTGGGAGATTGGCTTCGATGTGGCTCACTCACACAGTTAACAAGGCAGTGCTGCCTGTTGGCAGGAGGCTTCAGTTTCTCCCACGTGGGCCTCCCCACAGGCCTGCGCAAGTGTCCTCACGACAGGGTGGCTGGCTTTCTTCAAGAAGAGATCTAGGAGACCTCCCTCATACTTTTTTTTTTTTTTGGTGTGGCAGACCAGTTCTGATTCGATATGAGAGGAGGCCACATAGAGAAGGAATCTAGGAGGCTGGGATCTTGGGGACCACCTTGGAGGCTGCCTAGCACAGATGGAGAGTTAAGGGGGTCAGTTTTCGACATAGAGACTTGGAGGTCTGGTGGGGAACCCAGACAGGGAGGATCAGCGGGCCATTAGCAAGGCCTAAAACAATATCCTCATGGCTGTTATATCAACTATTATTGCTGCTGCTGCTACTTCTAATGTTCTCCCCTTTTCAGCACCCCAATATGTGCCAGGGCCACACTGGGCTCTTGGCACGCACCCTCTCGTTTCATCCTCACAGCAGCCCTATGAGGTGAATTTAGTGGACCACTTGCTAACTAAGGAAACTGAGGCTCAGCTCTGCCCCTCTGACTCAAGTTCATACAATGAGAAGGGCAGAGCTAGGACCAGAACATCCAGCTCTCTCCCTCTTCACCACCTTCAAGTCACTCCAGTGCAAGATGGACAGACTCTCCAACAGCTTTAACATCATTGCAGGGCGTTGGGGCCCCATTGTTGGTGTTTCTTTCTCAGAGGCAGGGACACTGAGGAGGGGTCAGGGTAGGGACCCAAGGCTCTACCCTGAGGCCTCAAACGGATACCTGCAGACCTCAAAAGCTGGCCTGTTATTTCTGCTTCAGGATACTCCCAGGGGCTATAGATGGTGCCAGGATTCCTGACAGGTACAAGAGGACACCCTATCTTCCCATCTGAGAACTTTCTCTAAAGCTGGTGAATCTGAGAGGGGGGCGCTGGGGTTGTTTCTCTGCACACCCTGGCCAGGTTATCTGTCCCCTGATTCCCTGCTGGAACTTTCCAGCAGCAGGCTGCTCCATCCCCACCCTGAGCAGGCAGCCTCGGTCTCTCTCCTGAGCAATCAATCAGCTGATGGGAGTGCACTGTGCGTCCAGCAAGAGAGTCTGCATTTTGTGTCTCAGTTTATCTGTGAGCCTCATTTAAAGATATGGATGCTACTACCAGCCTCATGACATCTTTAGGAGAAGACAGGGCCAGGAAGAGTCTGGACACCTCTGGTATGAAAGTACAGCCCTGGACAATGTCAGGAAGGGTTAGAATCAAGTAGCTCTGGAGACCTGGGCGGGAGAAGTCATGGTGGTCTCTCTCTTCAGGCAAGGCCAGAAATGTACCTGATACTAGCTTTCAAATCCCTCTAAGAATCTGATTGGTCCAGTTTTGGCCAGGTGCATTCTCCCAGACCAATCAGCTATTGCTGTAAGAACGCTTAATGCAGCACTGGGGTGCCACTGTGTGTATGCATGTGCCTGTGTGCATGTATGTGTATGCACCCCTCTGTGTGTGTGTGTGTGTGTGTGTGTGTGTGTGTGTGGTATGAATTTTCAAAGGCATAGCCATGAGCTGGGCTTCCTTCCCCAAAAGTGTCAGCTAGAGCAGGGTAGCAAGCTTTGTCTGCAAAGGGCCAGAGTGTGAATATTTTAGTCTCTGTGGGCCATAAGATCTGTCGCAATGACTCGGTTTGCTGTAGTAGTGCTAAAACAGCCATAGGCAAGAGACAGAGACCAAAAAGAATGAGTGGGACCACGTCCCAATAAAGCTTAGTTTCCAAAACAGGCACCGGGCCGGATTTGGCCTGTGAGCCAGTTTGTCAGTCCCTGAACTGGGTGCTAAAATCATTCCACGTTTGCTTTTAAATTTTCATGTCTTGTCTCTGGTGGACATGGAGATGGACCCCCAGGTTCCTCTCTGAGGAAGGACTTGCTGCCCAGATTCAGGGGTCGTGGCCAGTAGGCAGCCCCGGGATGGCATCCTCAGGGTGGACTCACTGTCAGAGAGCCTCCTGAGATCATGCCCTGGTGGGGAGGGCCAGCAACAGGGTGCAGTGGTGTAGTAGAGGCTCGGGCATTTTGGCCTGGAGCTCCTCACTGGTCGGTCCAGCCTTGGATGGGCCTGCATCACAGTCAGCGTCCACAGTCTTTGTCCAATTCTGCTTTTACCGTCATATATGCATTCCTTGGAGAAAAAATTTTACAGACTTCAAACTCATAATGTCACATAACTTCAGTACAAAGAACAGCTGCTCTGAGGGGTCAGAGGAGGAAGATAGCTCTGACAGCTGAGAGAGTCAAGAGTGGCTTTCTGGAAGAAGTGGCATGGGAGCTGCATGTAAAGGAGTCCTTAATGAGTTAATTGTTGAATGCTGTAGCCCACAGGTGCTGAGCTGGGCTCTGGGAGGGCAGGCACGGAGTGGGCAGTGTGCCGAGTGGGATGACCGAATGGGTAGAGACACTACTATGTGGATGAGGGCTCACCCGAAGGAAGGAGATGTTCTGAGAGCAGACAGGTCTAGGGCTCACTGGGAAGAGAAGGGGCTTGTTGCTGCACAGGGCAATGGGGACTAAGTCCTGGGAGGGGCCTGGTAACAGCTTGGCTCACTCTGGGAATGCTCCACATTTCCACCATGGGTAAGGGCTTTGCGGCTAAGAATCCTCTGTGCTGCCAGTTTTCTTGGGTCACTGAGATGGGTTTGGGAAAAGAACAGAGAAAAAGCACAAGCCCCAACACCCCTCCTCCTCCACCGTTTTTGGTCATTCAGTCGAAAATCGGCTCAGCTTTGGCTGCTGCTCTCAAAGAGGTCACAGTCCAGTGAGGAATACAGCTGCCAATTTCCCAGGGATGATGTCACGGGAGCCATGACAGAAGCGTGAACCAGGTGTGTGGGAGGGACAGGCTGCAGGGGAGCTCCACGGAGTGGGGATTATGTAGGAGGAGGGATGGGACTCCAATAGGCAGGTGGGGGTGTGGGCACCATAGAGAGAAGAATGGCTGCTGGACATGGGCCTGTCAAGGGATGGAGAGTGCATCTGGGTGGGGCCTGGGGGAGGACTCATAGAAGGGCGGAGCAAGAGATGGGACTGGGGACTCTGGTGCCAGGCTTTCACGGGCCTGGCCGCCCTGTGAAGGTGCCTCCTTGCATTCCTTAATAGAGCTTAAAGCACCCTGAGCTGTCACAGGGGCCGTTGGGGCCATGCCCACGACCATGGGGAGCCACAACAGAGGTGGTGGATATTTTGCCATATCCATTCTGTAAATGAAGGGAGCGAAGTCCGGAGGGGAGACGGCAGCTCCCTCAGGCCGCACAGCCTGTCGGTGGCTAGGCCAGTCGTGGTGGTTCCATTCCCTCGGTTCCATGGGTTGCGTGCTCTGGGTCCCGCAGCCTTTCTGAGAGGCGCCCTCCAGTCACAGAGATGAGGATATTATGCTCTTGCCCTGAGTCCCCTGGGCTCAGGCTCATCACAGGGCCCAAGACATCTGCTCTCAAGATGGTCATTGCCATTGAGTCCAATCCCATACCAGCTACACTGTTAGAGGGTCTGTGGGGAAAGGGAAAGTAAGGAAATAATCACGCATTCAACGGAGAGTACTAAGTGCAGGTGTGTGACAGGCAATGGATTCCCTGGTGAGCGAGGACAGACACGCAGACCAAAAAAAAAAAGCCTTACACATGGGAGAATACTTAACCCTGATATTCCTCTTCCTGCAGATCTGTCTCAGGTAAGAGTCAGAGCTGTGCCACGACATCAGAAAGACCCAGCATGGATGGGGGTGCCAGCAAAGCAGGGGCAACCCCCCAAATGAGCACAAAATAAATTTTTAAAAATTATCTTTATTTTTATTTTTTTAAATCCTCAATGGAGAATATGTTTATTGATTTTATTGAAAACGGAAGGGAGAGAAAGAGAGAGAGAGAGAGAGAAACATCGATTGGTTGCCTCCCATACGTACCCCACACAGGGATCGAACCTGCAACACTTTGGCGTACGGGATGATGCTACGGTCAACTCAGCCACCCGGCCAGGGCAGCAAAAAGAAATTTAAAAGTTAATTTGATACTTCAAACAAAGCATAATACATCAGGGGGGACCAGAACTTTGCCAGATGTCCTTCCACTTATATTTAATAGTATACCTTGTGCAGGAAGGGGCAGGGGACTGCACCAAATGTTTCCATTGCTCAGAGGCCTCTAAAGTCTTGATCTGCCCGGAGGAGGATCATGAAGACATGGTTGCAAGAGTGGTTGGGAAATATTATACAAAATAAGGAAAAATTAGAAAAAACCATGATGCCCCGCATTGGAGGTCTGGCTACTATGTCAGGGGATGAGGCCCGACTGTGCTGTGTATGTTGTTGGAAAACAGGAGGAGTGTTTAACGGCTTGGGGAGACGGCACCCCACAGATCTACATCAGCTTAACGGGTAGCGAAACAGTGCTCAAGGTAAGCCATTTTCATCTCGCTTTTGTTTTTTAAAATATAGAGGCATAGAAGCCTGGAAGAAAGTATTCTAGAATACAGGAAGTGTACATCTGTAACTAGTGGAATTACAGGGAGTGTTTTTTAAATTTTATTTTAGCTTTCATGTGTTTTCCAAATTACCCGTAATGAATGCGTAATACTTCAGTAATCAATGAACAACTTCAATGGTTCATGTAAAGAATCCACCCAGCCTTTGTTGCCCTACCTGGGAGCTGGGTGGCTTGGCTCAGGCAAGGCCCTGACCTCCAGGGACACCCAGACTGGTGGAGTGGGGCCAGGCAGGGACCTCCAGCCCTGGAAATAAAACTTCCCAGAACCCTTTCTTTGAGCTGCCCCTGGGGATGAGAGCTCTTGTTGAAGGGGTGGGATTCTGAGCTATGAGGCACCCGTGCAGAGAACACGAAGGGAACAACACAAACCAGAAACTGCCCAAGTTGGTTGTGAAGACAAAAACAAAGGCTGCAACCCCAGCTGCTAGGTTTCAACACCTGCTTCCTGCCTGTTTACCTGCCCAAGGGAGCTCTGGGCGCCATGCCAGGCCCACCCGCAGCCCGGGTCCACCCACCTGCATCCCTGATGGAGTGGGGCCCAGGGAGGCTTCCGGGAGAGCCATGTGATGCCCAGGCTGAGGTCTGGAGGCCACAGAGTCAGGGAGAAGAGGTGGAGACAGGAAGCAAGTGGCCTGCCCAAGGCCTTTGGGCTGGACCAGCAAAGCTGAGAGCACCAGCTGCCCGTTCTCCTCAGGTCACCAACCCACATGTGTTCTTAGATCCCCAGATAGTGTCTTGGAGAGGTGATACTAATATCACCATAGTTTGCTCTTCGAGGTCCAGCAGCTGTGCTGGGAAACTCTGGTTGGGGGCGGATATGATGCAGACCAGTACGTGAAAGAGCATCTCAACTCAATACCACATTTATAGTAGGCCGAGGGAGCCTGGAGGAGAGGTGGGAAGCCCAGTCCCCTGGAAAGTAAGGTAGGCTTTCAAAGGAGGTGACATGTAAAGGTTGCGGGACTCTTGGAACTCTCCTAGCTGCCTCGATATGTAAGAATGCAGCTGTGGCGGCATTGCTGATACTCTGATAGGTGAAGAGAAGGTTTGCTGGGTAGTGGGACTAGGATGGACTTTCTAGAATGTGGTCTATGTGTAGGGTTTCCTATCCTGCTCCTGGGGTGTGACCTCCTTCCCCCTGGGACCCATTCCTTGGTCCCTGCAGAAGAGGGCCTTGGCTGGTCTGCCCATGCCTACCTGTCAAGTTAGGAACAACAGCCCTAAACTGACTCCTTCCCATGTCTTCCCAGCCTTCAGTCTGAAGTTGCTGATACAAGAAGATAGCAGGAGAGAGGGGCAAGATTTTAATTCAAGTCAAAAGAATATTTATTGACTATCTGCTATGTGGGCATTGTGTTTTCAGGTAACAAACAGAGTTCAGGGGAATAATTTAACCAGAGAAACTCTTGGAAAATAATGTAAGATTGTTCATAATCTGGGGGTAGATTATGAGCGCATCAGGGGTCAATATCTGATACCCATTATGACAGATAGGGAGGGCTTCCCGAGGGAAGCGGGCTTGAAGAATGGGATCATTGGGAAAGGCAGGGGAGGCTTGGCAAGACAGGCAGGTTGCTAGGCAGTGTGTGTGAGGCCAGGAGGTTGAAGGCTGCAAGTAAAAGCAGGGCCTACATGAGGCCGCACGTGCTCTGAGCAGGCTTTGGGTCAAGCAGACCCCGTCCCCATCCCAGCTCTGCCCGTTATCAGCCCTGTGGCCCTAGCCAGGTTTCTGAGCGTCTCTGAGCACAGTTCCCTTATCTGCTAAATGAGGTAGGTGATCTGGAGAAAGCCCCTGACACGTGTATGACCTGTGGAGGGCTTCCTTCCTGCAAATGTTAGGTTGAGGAGTCTGGAACTGGCCCCCAAGACCTATGGGTAAGCAGCGAGTAGTACCCTGAAATCAGTGCTCAGGAAGATGAATGAGTTTTGCCAATGAGTTGGAGTGATCCGGGATCAGTTTATCACCTCCCAGGTGAGAGTTTTTGAAACCATCCCAGACCCTGACACTGTCATTCAGACAAGTCCATGAATGCTAGTCCTGAGGCCTCCTTCACCTTCCTTCCTATCTTCTTGCCCTCACTTCCTGCCCATTCAGAGGGAATCTATGTAGGGGCAGGCGTGGAGCTCTCCCAGCCCCTCTGTGGCTGGCTGTCTTGTCAGGACACTGCTCTCAGCCAGGAGAGACCGCAAGGTACCTCATTCCCTCATTCCCTGAGGTGGTCCACCTGACAGAGTTAGCTCCACCCAACCCACCAAGCTCTTCTTTTGCGATTCTTCCTGTGTAGGTGTATATTCTGCAGTTGACACCTTTTATTTGATTTCCAGTTTTTAGAGTATTGTCTCAGTTCTCTTATCTGTAAAAAGAGGATAATCATACTTGACTCAGTTATCAGGGGGCCCAAGCAGGAATTGCCACCTGGCGAGTGCCTTGGAGATGCTTTGTGTGTGAGTGGATGTTGGGGAGGACTCTGGGTCAGGAGGCTGGCAGGGGAGGAAGGATGCGAAAGATATGCGCCTGACAGAGGTTGCAGGTCTTGGTGAGGCGGGGGCATGTGGGGACAGCAGCTGGCACAGGCCCTGCAAATCCACCTCTGAGGGGTGGAGCTGTGTTGGCATGTGGCTGAGGGCTGGGAACCCTCTGAGGAACGGGGTTGTGGGGCCAGGTTGAAGTCCTGCAGGCACGTGGAGGGAGCTCAGACCACGTGGAGTGAACTTTGGCCGCTGATGTCAACGTGGTGTCACTGCTGAGGCTGGGCAGGAGAGCTAGGAGATGATGCGCCAGCAAAGGGTAGCTCCCATTTCTTAGAGTCTCTTTGATCTGGAAGGTGTGAAGTCTCTGGGTCAGCGTGGAAATTACTCCAGGCTTCAGGGGAGGGTCTTTGGACTGTGCTGGGCCCCAAAAAGAGGCTGTAACAAGAGTGGACCACCTGACAGTGCTGGCAGCAGGGACCTGAATGGCACAGGGTTCCCGGTCTCTGGAAGGAGGCTGGAGGAAAACGGGGAAAGAGGTGAAGACTGGGATCCTGGCACTTTGGGGAAAACAGGGGTGCTCTCCAGGGCTATGATGGGGCCTAGCCCTGGCTGAAGAGTAAGGAAGAGAAGGTTCTATGCAGTCATTACCTTCTAGAACTAATGGGAACATTGAGATCATTTGTCCAATCCTTCAGTAATACAGTTTTACAGAAAACAGGGTGCTGGCGGGCCCAAGGCCACAGAGGAAAATGGGAAGAATGGAGTTCTGGGGCACGGTGGCAGGAGCCTGGCAGGGAGTTGCCTCTGTCCCCTGGTGGCCTCTTGACAGCAGCACCAAAAAGCTGTGGACAGCAGCGTGGTCAGAAATGAGACTCTGACTGGGGAGTGGCCTGGGAGCCCCCACGCCAAGGATAGGAGGAGTCCCCTTGCCCCACCCCTGCCCCCCAGGATGTTGATCTTCAGGGCCCTGAGTCCAGCCTTTTGCTGGGAAGCCAGCCCCACCAGCCCTGTGCCCAGTGCTGAGCCGCAGGGGCGCTGCTAGGGGTGGAGGAGGTCAGGGAGCAGCAGAAAGCTTGAGGGGCCTCCCTACAGAGGGCAATGCTGGTCTCTGGGGGAGAGGGGTTCCTGGGCCCCTCAGCATGAAAGGGACAGCACTGCAGTCACATCCTAAAATGGCGCTTTAATTCCAGCAGATCTCCCCAGTGTGATCTCAGATGTGGGTAGCTGAACTTTTGCTCCTCTGTGTAAATCTCTTGTTTTATCAATAATTTCTCCATCTACATGTTCCCCCCACCCCCACTCCCCGGTGTGTGGCTGCCTCTTCAGGCCTCTCAGGTCTGAGGAAAGAGAAGAGGAGCACCCTACCCCCGTGCTCCTGACTCCCACAAGAGGGAGTCATCTCAAATGGAGAAACTCCAGCCCCCGACACGTCTTTGGATGACTGGAGTCCTGCTGACACCTTGACCAGAGGCTCATGGCAGGCCCTGAGCCAGGACAACCTAGCTGAGCTGCTTCTGAATTCCTGTGCCTCAGGCACCAGGTGAGATAATAAACGCTTGTTGTTTTAGCTCCCAAATTCTATGGGACTTTGTTTTACAACAGAGAAAATGCTAGAAGAGCACAGTGGCTGAGTGAAGAGAGAAAGAGGGAGTGTAGTCCAGATGAAGTGGAGAGCTGGGCAGATTGTGACCAGGAGGGCCCCTATGGGCTGGAGACAGGGGTGGGCTTAACCCTAAGGGCCCCAGGGAATCCTGGGGTGGTGATAAGGCAGAGGCACGAGGCTGTGCGACTTCACAAAGGGAAATTCTGTGTGGGACGGACTGGGATGTGGGTGGCACAAGGGGGCGGGCAGAGAGGGTGGTTAAGAGGCTCCTGCAGTATCCAGGTGGGAGACCAGCAGGCCTGACTGGGGGTGACAGTACAGGAGGAGATGGAGGGTCAGACAAAATTTAGGGGTAAAAGTGACAGAACTTGGTGACTTAGATGTGAGGAGTGAAGGGGAAAAAGAGTCCGTGCTAATTTGCCCATCCCTGCTGTGAGAAGTGGAGTGGCTGGGGGACAGCACTGAGTAAGACTGGGAGCCAGGAGCAGAGTCAGGCTGGGGAGGCTGGGGCCAAGTTCAGGGTGTCTAAGGGGGGGCTGCCGAGGGCCATCCGGGAGACTGGTCGTGTGCAGTCTGGGCTGAGGAGTGAGGACAGAGCTGGCTTAAGGCCTTGAGATGCTCAGCATCAAGGGTGGGAGAGTGTGCCCCACTCAGGCACAGAGGAGACAAGAGAGGAGAGCTGAGGGGCTGGGTGCTGAGGGAAAGCCAGGCACATGGGGGCCTCATGGAGCCAGGGGAGGGTCTCCCAGTGGATGGGGGTGAGGGCACCATGTTAGAGGCTGCTGAGGGGGCAAGTAAATGGGGATTACCAGAAGGTCACAGGGGCCTTGGCCAGGGCCATTTTGGTGGGTTAAGTATGGGGGAAGGAAGAAATCAGACCAAGTGGTTTGAAAAGAGAGTGAAAGGTGAAGAAGTGGATACATGGAGTGTAGCTACTTTGCCATGAAGGTGACCCTGGAGGGATGAGAGAGACAGTGTAGGAGGCCTCAGTTCCTTTCCACATGGGCTTCTCCACAGGGCTGCTCACAGTATAGCGCTGGCTTCCCCCAGAGTGAGTGACCCCTCTCCCTGGAGTGAACTTTCTGTGCTCTTCTGATGTTACGCAACCAGCTCCTGATCACCCTTCAAGCCTCTGTTGAAATAACACCTCCTCAGGAAGGCTTCCCTGACCGCAATACTAGTTGCATCCTTCTGCGTTATGCTTCCCCATTATACCTCCTCAGTCCTGGAATGTGAGTATGGATATTCTCCCTGCTACACTGCAAGATTCTGTGTTCATTGCTATTTTCCTAATACACAGCAGTATTCCATTGGTAGCATGAATGAATGGAGGCAAATCCCAAGCTGGCTGTGGAGAACTAGGCTTATAGCTTGGCTCCCAGCTTGTCTGGGTTAAGCACTGGAAGGGGTCTCTACAAAGACAGCCCTCCCTCCCCTCCCAGTGGGAACTGGTTTTGCACAGAGATCTAACCTCAGGAGTGTCCAATTCAACCGTCCTCAGTTTCCAGAAGGCCCGAAGACATGGTGACATGAACAGGGTTGCACAGCAAGTGAAGCTGGGCGCCTGATTCCCCTAAGCTTTCCCGCGGGCATTTGAAAGGGCAAGGGCAGCATGGACTTGGGCTGCCTGCTAGGGGTGCGGGATGAGAAGCTGTTAGCTGGGGAGATCTGGCTTCATCTTGGCTGGAGAACTGGGAGGGAGAGATAGCAAATAATTGTGAGGAAGGCGAACATGTGGTCCTTCCGTGGAGACTCCTTTATACTCCACGCCCATTTCCACCCTCAGCCAGTGCTCCCTTCTCTACATGAGTGTTTGAGTGGCCACAACCATGGTGATCTTTGGGTGGATCCTGAAGGTTGGAAAAGATCTACATTGGACGATGGACTTCTTAAGGGCAATTCTAGGTCTGAACCTTTTCTGCGTCCCCAGATGAACCCCTTCCCACAGAGCAGGTCTTTGAAATCAATGAATCAATGACTGAATGCATATCTGAATTATTATAGATGGAGAGAGGGGACAATTCACAGGCGGGCATTTACAGATGACTGAGCAAGTGGCTGCCATGTCCCTGTGCACATGACTATGACCTGTTAATGACAAAGCTTCATCCCCACGTCATGACATGGCCAGAAATTCAAAAGGTCAGGTGGCAGGCCATGTTCTCTCAATTCAGGAGTCAGTCACAGTGCTTACCTGAATTATTTTCAATGTGGCTTGCCCATGATTAAGAAAGAGGTCACAAGGACAGGGCAATTGGGCCAGGATGGTGTTGAGGTTAGAGCCTGTCTAGGCCAACAGTCCAGGGAGGGTGGATTTCATGGTGCTCTGATAAGGCATGGCCTCCTCAAAGCCCAGGCTTAAAAGCAGATGACAGGTCACTCTGAAGCCCTATATAAGAAGAAACTTCTCAACCCCATGGAGCAATAGCAGGAGACCTGAAAATAGCCAACAGTGTCTGTCACAAGGACTTCCTCTTGGCCACCATGGAGAAGAGAGCCAGAAGATGGTGGGAGAGGCAGAGTGTGTGCAGAGAACCATCCAATCTTTTTGTATACCATTCCTACAGGTCAGTTAGGCTGCTCCACTTTGGCCACAAGGACACTGTGGTTTGCTGTCAGAGGGCCATGGCCAGGGTCAAATCTAGTCTCTCTGATTCCTAGCCTGCATTCTCCCCTGTGGTCAGGTAGAGTTTAAACTGGATGACTGTGTGGAGGGTCCGAGGGTCTGGGTGCCAGGAAACCACGTGTAAGTGGAAAGGCCACCTGCCACATGCGGGGAGAGGTGAGGGAGGTGGGCAGCTGGAGACCATAAATGCTTAACCGGAGGGAAGTCAGCAGTGGGGCCCAGGGGAATGGGAGTGTATGAGAAAGAGCCAAGGAAGAATGGGGGAAAGCAATGCCAACTGCTTGGCTGCAGGGAGGGAGGAGAGTACAATAACCTGACAGTTCATATCCAAGGGCAGGTGGTGGAATGCGACAAAGATATGGTCTTTCAGCCGACAGGCAGGGTAGGGGGTCCTGTGGGCCACAGGCAGGTGGCTTGGCCAGGGAACTAGAGTCCCGAAAAAATATTGAAAAATAACAAACTGGGAAAACTTAGATGACCTGATATCTTTAAAGCTACAACAATCATAGGACTTCCAGTCAAGATGGAGGCGTAGGTAAACATGCCTTGCCTCCTCACACAACCACAGCAAAAATTACAACTAAACTACAAAACAGCTGTCAACCAGAATCATCAGAAAATTGAACTGTATGGAAGTCTGACAACCTAGGAATTAAAGAAGTCTCCTTCATCCAGATGGATAGGAGGGGCAGAGATGCAAAGATGCAGAACAGGCAGTCTCGCATTCACGTGTGGTGGGTAAAAATTGGGAGGGATAACTGAGGGATCCCAGCCCCACACCAGACCACACAGCCCAGGGTTCCAGTGCCAGGAAGATAAGTCCCCATAACTTCTGGCTGTAAAAACCAGTGGGGGTTGGGGTAGTAGAAGAAATGGCAGGATTCTCAGGTGTCTCCTCTTCAAAGGGCCTGTAGCAGTCTTAGGACCTACGCAGACTCACTCCTTCTGTGCTCCAGCACTGGTGCAGCAGCTGGAAGGGCACCAGTGGCATATAGGGAGAAACTGAAGTGTCTGACATCAGGATGAGTGCCGGGGGAAAGCTTTCTCCCAGACAAAACTCCAGAGGCCAAGCAGTAGCATTGTTCCCTTTCTAAGCCCTCTGCCACACAGCCACAGAACGGTGACACCATATCAGAGACTCAGAGACTCCATTAACCTGGTTCACGTAGGTCACCCTGCTCTGGTGATTACCTAAGGCTCCACCTCCATCCAACTCACTGGTGTGCTTTCCTACCATAGGACATGCTGCTAAGACAGAGAGTTAAAGCTGCTCTACCTAATATACAAAAACAAACACAGAGAGGTGCCCAAAATGAGGGACAAAGAAATATAGCCCAAATGAAAGAACAGATCAAAACCCCAGAAAAAGAAGTAAACAAAATGGAGATAGGAAATCTACCAGACGCAGAGCTCAAAACACTGGTTATTAGGATGCTCCAGGAGCTCACTGGGTTTTTCAACAGCACAGAAAAGACCCAGGCAGAAATGAAGGTTACATTAAGTGAAATAAAGAAAAATTTACAGGGAATCAACAGTGGAGTGGATGAAGCCAAGAATCAAATCAATGATTTGGAACATAAGGAAGAAAAAATATTCAATCATAACAAGAAGAAAAGAGAAATTTAAAAAGTGAGGATAGGGTAAGAAGCCTCTGGGACAACTTGAAATGTACCAATGTTTGAATCATAGGGGTGCTGGAAGGAGAAGAAAAAGAGCAAGAAATTGAAAACTTACTTGAAAAAATAATGAAAGAAAAATTCCCTAATTTGATGAAGGAAATAGACATACAGGTCTTGGAAGCACAGAGAGCCCCAAACAAGGTGGATGCAAAGAGTACCACACCAAGACACATCATAATTAAAATACCAAAAGTTAAAGATAAAGAGAGAATCTTAAAAGAAGCAAGAGAAAAACAGAGAGTTACCTACAAAGGAGTTCCCATAAGACTGTCAGCTGATTTCTCAAAAGAAACTTTGCAGGCTAGACGGGATTGACAAGAAATATTCAAAGTGATAAAAAGCAAGGACCTACAACCTAGATTACTCTATCCAGCAAAGCTATCATGCAGAATGGAAGGGCAGAAAAAATGCTTCCCAGACAAGGTAAAACTAAAGGAGTTCATCATCACCAAGCCCTTATTACAGGAAATGTTAAAGGGACGTATTTAAGAAAAAGGTCAAAACTATGAACATTAAAATGGCAATAAATTCACAACTATCAACAATTGAATCTAAAACAAAAACTAAGCAAACAAGAAGAACAGGAAAAATATCATAAATATGGAGATCATTTGGAGGGTTACCATTTGGGAGGGAGAAGGGAAGAATGGGGGAAAAGATGCAGGAATTAAGAAGTACAAATTGGTAGGTACAGAATAAACATGGGGATATTAAGAACAGAATAGGAAATGGAGTAACCAAAGAACTTATGTGCATGACCCATGGTCATGAAATAAGGGAGGGGTTGCCAGAGGGAATGGGGGAGAACTGGGTAGAGGGGGATAAAGGGGGAATATTGAATCAACTGTAATAGCATAATCAACACAATATATTTTAAAAAGCTACAGCAATCAAAACAGGGTGGTGTTGGTAATGGGACAGACACATAGGTCAATGAACAGAATAAAGATTCCAGAAATAGACCCATACATATATGGCCAATTTCTTTTCTTTTTTTTTCTTTTTATAAGTCTAAGGTTTTTAAAAAGGATTTTATTTACTTATTTTTAGGGAAAGTGATAAGGAGGGAGAAACAGGGAAGACCAACATTGATGTGTGAGAAATACATAGATTAGTTGCCTTTTGTATGCACCCAACTGGGGACCTGAATGGCAACCCAGGTATGTACCCTGACTGAGAATTGAACCAGCAGTGTTTTGGTTCACAGGCTGGCACTTAAGCTACTGAGCCACACCAGCCAGGGTTCTTTTTCTTTTCTTTTATTGTGATGACATTGGTTAATAAAATTATATAGGTTTCAGGTGTACAATTCCACAATACATCATCTGTATATTGTATTATGTGTTCACCACCACAAGGCAAGTCTGCTTCCATCATTTATACCCCCTTACCCTCTTCTAATTTCCTTCTCCACCCTCTTTCCCTCTGTTAACCACCATGCTGTTGTCTGTGTCATGAGGGTTGTTTTTGTTGTTGTTGTTTTTTTTGCTCAATACTTTCAACTTTTTTTCACCCAGACCCACAATCTGCCTCCCGTCTGATAACTCTCAGTCTATTCTCTATATTTGAGTCTGTTTCTAGTTTGTTTGTTAGTTTATTTTGTTCATTAGATTCCACATATGAGTCAAATCATATGGTACTTGTTTTTCTCTGACTGGCTTATTTCACTTAGCATAATACTCTTCAGGTCCACCCATCCTGGTACAAAGGTAAGATTTCCTTTTTCTTTTTATTTTTTATGGCCGAGTAGTATTCCACTGTATAAATGTACCACAGCTTTTTTACCCACTCACCTACTGATGGACACTTAGGCTGCTTCCATAGCTTTGCAATTGTAAATAATGCTGTAATGAACATGGCGGAGCATATATTCTTTTAAATTAGTGTTTTGGGTTTCTTAGGATATATTCTCAGAAGTGGAACCACTGGGTCATAAAGCAATTCCATTTTTAATGTGTTGAGGTAACCCCATACTGCTTTTCACAGTGGCCTGTTTCTTTGTCCCTCATTTTGGCTGCCTCTTTGTGTTTGTTTCTATGTATTAGATAGATCTCCTACGTATCTCAGTCTTGGTTTGGTGGCCTTATGTAGTAGGTGTCCTGTGGGGTCTGGTGGTACACAGTCTCTCATCACCTGAGCTGGGTGCTCCAAGAATGCCCTTTATGTAGTTTATGTGGGCCCTCCTGTTGTTACTGAGTCTTGATTGCTATTGGCTCATTTGTGTGTGGAATCAACCCTCAACCTGGCTTACTGTGAGGCTCAATCCTCATCACAATGTGCAAGGTGATACGTAGGTGCTGACCACCTGAAGAAGAATTTACCTCAGCTGAGTCTGGCACCTGCTGAGATCTCCCTTTGGATATGCTGCTTGTAAAGCTTATTGGATCCTGCTTTGATGTCATCTGAAGATGGCAACTGGTGTGGTGGTCTGGGCCTCTTGGGAGGGGCTCTGGTGCAGACCAATGTCAGATGCTGCCTGTGACTGGCTCTAGGCAACCCATTTGTAGCTACTGGTGATCCATAGTTTGTGGCTGTCTCTGTTTGGTCTGGATGCACACGGGAAGGACCAAGCTGCATAACAAGGATGGCTTTTATTAGCACCAGGCCCCGGGCAGTTCAGCAGGAGTACTAAATCACTCTTCCTGTCAGCTGCCTGATAGGCTCAGTCACTGAAAGAGCCTCTGGTGGTACGCAAGTTGCATGAGTAGGTTCTCAGTGAGTCAGCAGGTAGGGGTGACTGGTGTTCATTAGATTAATACAGGTTTAAATTCTGTGCCAGTGCTGGGTCTTAGGCCAATCAGCAAATACCCACAGGTATGTCATACCTGCGAAAGAAAGAAAGACCCCACAAGTCTAGCTGCCTCCTGCTAGGTGCTCATGCACTTTTATGTTGGTGTGGGGTCTCTGGAAGTCATTGGGGTGAGGTCAGCACAGTTTATCAGGCCCAAACAGACCAAGATTGGGCTGTGTGAAGAGAGGGCTCGTCTCTGGTCAGGTGCGTGAGGAAAAAATGGCCCCTGTCCTGGAGCCATACAACCCAGTCTGTCCCGGATTCTGTGAGAGGGGATGCAGCTCAGCAGGGTGGGGCCACTGGAAGTTGGAAGGATGAGGCTAGTTGATCTCCCGTGATGAGGAGGTTACAACTGGGCTTTGGGGAAGGTAGGGTGTGTGACCCTCCACCCCAAAGATATACAACTCAATCTGTCCCAAATTTTGTCCCAACCTTGGCAGGGAAGAGCCACTAAGAGTCAGATGGGAGGGTCCTCCAGAAGCCTTGAGGGTGGTTCTAGTGGATCTCCTATGAGAAGAAAGCACCAGTCATATTCACAGGTAAGTGGGGAGAATGGCCCCTGCCCCAAAACTGCGCAACTCAGTCGCTGACAACCCCTGAGTCTGCCCAGACTTCTATACCCTGACCAAGGCAGCTGGCTCCTCAGCAGAATGTCAGCTCCTCAAGGCGGGGCAAGGGGGAGTTCAGAATGTGGGGCAATTGCCTTCCCCCAGGCTGATAGGAGGGGAGTGCTCCACCCAAGAAAGCTGGTATCTGAGGTATGGGAGGGTGACTCAGCACAGGGATCCTGGTGGCTATCCTTTCAGTTTTCTCCCCAGAGCCAGAAACCCTAGACTTTCCTCACATGACTCTAGTTTGCTCTGTCCTCCCTCTGCCAGAGCCCAGGGTGAGTGGCTGCGAACAAAATTGTGTACACTGGCCCTTTGAGAGGACACCTCTGTCTCTAGCAGACTCCTGTCTCTCTCTCTCTGATGGACAGGAACCTTATTCCTTTTCACAGCCAGATGTTATATGGACGCCTCTTCCTGGCTCTGGTGCTGTGGGCTGGGGAGCCCAGCTTGGTGTTGAGACTGCGCTTCTCAAGAAAATGCCCCCTACCCTGCAGCTGAGATATCCCTCCAGAACCTCAGTTGCTGCTCCTAGATGTGGGGCCAGCCCATTTCCTACCAGTCTCAATGTGGCTTCTTCTGTAAATCTTTGATTATAAGACTTCTCTTCAGCTAGCCTTAAGTTGGTTATTCAGGATGATTGGACTATAAGTTAGTTGTAATTTCAGTTTGGTCCTGGTAGGAGGTGAGTATAGATAGCTTCCACCTCCTTCACTGACATCTTGGCTTTCTGGACAATCGATTTTCAACAAAAGTGCGAAGGCAATTCAATGGCAAAAGGATAGTCCTTTTCAAAAGATAGTGCTGGAACAATTGGATATACAGATGCAAAAAAGTAAATAAATAAACTTCTATCCATAACTCACACCATACGTTAAAACTGACTCGAAATAGTTTGTAGATGTAAATGTATGTCTAGAACTAAAAAATTTCTAGGAGACAATATTTGTGACCTGGGTTAGGCAAAAGGACAATTCATAACATGAAAAATTGACATAGGAGTCTATCAAAATTCTGTTCTTCAAAAAACACTGTTAAGTAAATAAAAATAGGCTTGTGTTAAGAATGTATAAAGAACTTTCAAAAGTCAATGACTAAAAAAGAGATAGCCCAATAAAAAAATGGACAAAAGAAGACACATAGATGGCAAATAAGCACATAAAAACATGGCCAGCATAATTAGTTGTCAGGAATGTGCAAATTAAACCACACTGGCCATTACATAGCTATTAGGATGGCTAAAACAAACAAACAAACAAACAAACAAACAAACAAACAAACAAACCTGACCATACCAATGGTTGACAGGGATGTAGAACAACTGGTTCCCTCATACAGCACTGGCGGGACTGCAGAAAGGCAAAATCATTTTGGAAAATAGTTTGGCAGTTGCTTAAAAAGTTAAACATAGCCCATAAACATATGATTCAGATATTTCGCTTCTAGATATTTACCCCAGTGACATGGAAGCTTACGTCCATACAAAAAAATCTATCAAATGTGAATGTTTATAGTAGCATTATTCAGAATCAGTAGAAACTGGGAACAACCCAGATGTCCTTCAATAGATGAACAGATAAGCAAACCATGTTACATTTATACAATGGCATATTACTTGGCAATAAAATAAAGGAAGTACTATTTCACAAAAAACCGTGGATGAATCTTAAATTCATTTTGCTAAATGAATAAAGTCAGAAATAAAAGGCAACATATTGTATGATTCCATTTATGTGACATTCTACAAAAGATAAAACTATTGGGACAGAAAACGAATCAGTGGTTGCCAGTTTTGGGGAGAAGGGGTTCAGTACAAAGGATAGGCTGAAGGGGAGTTTTGTGGTGATGGAACTATTCTGTTGGTACTGTGATAGTTGGATACGTAACTACACACTTGTCAGAAGCCACAGGACTTTACACCACGTGGAGTAAAGTTTTGCTGTACAAACTTTAAAAAAATCAACTGGGGCATGGGGACCCCAGCATGGAATGCAGACTAATGAATCAAATATTTTTATAAATGAGTGACATAATCACACTGAAGGAGGTGGGGGCAAAAGAAGCTACCTATGTGACTTTGGAAAACGGTGATTTATTTGGGTACTGTAAGGCTAAATCGAAAAAGGACAGTTTACAAACAAACAAAGAGAAAGTGCTGGAATGAACCTTGTGGTGCTAGGTTGGAGTTGGAGGTATCAGTATGAACTCAAGGATACACACACATTCACACACAAACACACACATATATATCAATAAGTAGACACAGAAATAAATATAGATGCATGTATATATGTGTGTATTATGTGTGTGTGTATATATATATATGTTAGTATATATACACATATTTCCTAGCTCTGTCCAGTGAAAGGTCCTAGAAGCAGTGACACCTCAGTAGCAATGAACACACCTAGCATGAATCTTGGTTTCTAAATATTCTCTAACAGAAGGAACCAGAGTTCCTTGGAGACGTGGTTGATTCCAGGGCTGGGGCAGGGAAAATATAATGTTAAAAAAAAGTGCATATAAAAAGGACACAGGACACAGGAGGAGATTTCCAGTTCCAGGAAGATGAAGTAGATGTACTTTCCCAATTCCTCCCACTAAGTGCAACTAAAATGTCTACATTATACATAAAACAAACCTAAGAACACTATGAAAGGTGGAAAAGAAGGCAGACTGCCTAGGGACCTCTGGAACCAAAGAACACCATGGTGGGAAGTTCCCTGGGTTATGTTTGGCCTCACATATCCCACAGTTGGAGCTAAAAAAAGCTGTCAACTCAGAAACACCCGTAGGCACAGGAAGAAAGAAGGAAGAAAGAAAAAAAGAAAAAGAAAGGAAGGAAGGAAGGAAGGAAGGAAGGAAGGAAGGAAGGAAGGAAGGAAGGAAGGAAGGAACCCCAACAAAAGCCCACTCTCTCTAGCCAAAGGACCAGGAAAAGGACAGACCAGCGAGCCCCAAACCTTTTAATAGCAACCACCCTACTCTAGCCAATCACCATAGAAAAAACTGTGACCCCTATCCCCATCCCTGTCAGCAGAGGCCAAGTGACCTTAGACTACCATTCTTGTGATGCTATGACAAAAGCCATGCTAGAATGATGATAGAGAAGGCCAAACAGGGAGCTAGGACTTTCATGCACTCCTGGAAGTAATGAAGGGCCCCTCCTTCCTGTGACCCCTACCCCATGCACTGAGGTGGTGTCAGAAGAGGCTTAGTGGAAAGTCAAGACTTTCAACATTACCCATCAATAATGACACCACTCCTCTCTAAACAATTGACAACTAGACACCCCAGTGTCAGTGAAGACCACCTGGGAACCGAACTCCCACCCGTGTCCAGCAGCAAAGAGGAGCCCTTCCCATGGGAGGCTGAGTGGGGAGCCTGGACTTCTCCCTCCACCTCGAAGGACCCTCCATTACCCCACTGGAGTGCTGTCAGAGAGAGCAACTAAAACGGGAGGTTTAAACAAAATTCGGAGTCTCAGAACATAGTACAAAAAATTTCCAGATTCAATAATGAATCACACATCATACCAAGAACTGGGAAGTTCTCAAATGAATGAAAAAGACAATCAGTAGATGCCACCACTGAAATGACAGAGATGTTAGAATTAACTGACAAAGATTTTAAGGCAACCATGATAGAAAGGCTTCAATAAGCAATTACAAACACACCTGGAACAAATGAGAAAATAACAAGCCTCAACAAGGAAATAGAAAAACTCAGAAAACAAATAAAGGTATGAAAAAACCAAATGTGGGTCTATACAAAAGATCTAACATTCATGTCACTGGGGTCCCAGAGGAGGAGGAGAAAGGGGGTGGGGCTGCAAGAATGCTAGGAGGAATAATGGCCCAAACTGCCAAATTTGGCAAGAGACATAAACCTAGAGACTCAAGAAGCCCAGTGAACCCCAAACAGAAGAAACCCCATATAAACCCATTCCAAGACATATCATAATCAAACTGCTGAAAACTAAAGACAAAGAAAAATATCTTGAAAGCAGTCACAGAAAAATAACACCTTACCTATAGGACAAAAACAATTCAAATTGACAGCAGATTTCTAATCAGAAATTGCGGATAACAGAGTGAAGTGGCACAATGTATCTCAAGTGCTGAAAGGAAAGACTGTTACTCCAGATCCCACACGCAACAAAAATATCCTTCAGCAATGAAGTGGAAATCAAGACATTTCCTGATGAAGGAAAACTAAGACAATTTGTCACCAGCACATTTACTGTAAATAGTAGCTAACTTCTCTTCACAGAATGGAAATATCTCTAAACAGAAAGGCAATGATCAAAGAAGCAACCTTAGAATGTCAAGAAGAAAGAAAGAATGTAGTAAGCAAATATGTGAGTAGACATAATAGACTTTCCCTCTCCTCTTGAGTTTCTGAATTATGCTTAACAGATGAAGCAAAGACTATAACACTGTGTGATGTGGTTCTAAATGTATGTAGCGGAAATGTTTAAGACAATTATAATATAAATAGGATGTAAAGAGAGATAAAATTTCTGTATTTCATTCAAGCTGGTGAAATGTTAATTCCAACAGACTATGATAAGTTATGTATATATAATGTGACATCTAGAACAACCACTAAAAATGATATACAAAAACATATACTCAGAAGTGGCCTGGATAAATCAAAATGGAATTCTAAAAAATGTTCAAGTAACCCACAAGAAGGAAGGAAAAAGAAAGCAGAGAAATGAAAAAGATTAACAGAAAACAAAAAATGAATTGGCAAAATTAAACCCTAAATGTCAAAGTTACATTAAATATAAAATATCTAAATATACCAATTAACAGACAGATTGGCATAGTCAGTTACAAAACACGACCCAAACCTGCGGTCTATAAGAAACTCCCTTCAAATACAATGATATAGTTAAGTTGAAAGTGAAAAGGTGGAAAACGTTAAATCATGAAAATAGTAACCAGTGAAAGCATGAGTGGCTATACTAATATCAGATAAAGTAGACTTCAGGGCAAAATAAAGTACCAGAGACACGGAGGGAAATTATACAATGATCAAAAGATCGGTCCACCGAGAAGACATAGCAAAACTAACTGTGGATACACCAAAAAACAGTGCTAGAATAGGTGAAGCAAAAGCTGATAGAACTTAAAAGGGAAATAGGCAAATCTGTAATCACCGCTGGAAATTTCAACACCCCTTTCTCAACAATTGACATCTAGATGCCAGATCAGCAAGGACAGAGAATAACTTAACATTACCAACTACTAGGATCCAATTGACATTTATAGAACACTCCATCCAATGGCGGCAGAATACACATTCAAAGGCCCACAGAACATCTGCAAGATAGAGAAACCTCAACAAAATTACAAGAATTCAAATCATACAGAGTGTTTTCTCTGGCTACAGTGGAATGAAACTAGAAATCAATAAACAATTCATGAATCAAAAGGTAAGTCTCAAGGAGGGAAAGAAAGTCCGGGCTCCACACTGGGCCTTCTCTGATACCACCCAGCAGGGTATTGGGGCTCTTCATTATAGTCCAGGTGGAAATATAGGCTCCACATGGCTTCTGCTCCCGGGGGTAGGGACGGGGCCACGTTGTGTTAATGCGGTGTTTGACTAGAGTAGGCTGGTTATTGACTAAATGTTTCCTGTCTTAATAAACCCTCAAATATATGGTCGAATGATTTTCTACAAGGGTGCCAAGACCACTCAGTGGGGGCAGAGCTGTTTCCAACAAATGGTGCTGAAGAACTGGATGTCCAAACTCAAAAGAATGGAGCGGGAGCCTAATGCCATATACAAAAATTAATTCCAAATGAATCAAAGAGCTGAACATGAGAAGTAAAGTTATGAAATTCTTAGAGGAAAACATAGGGGGAAAGCATCATGACATTGAATTTATCATCGATTTCTTGCACATGACACTGAAAGCACAGGGAACAACAGAGAAAATCGATACATTAGACTACATTGAAATGAAAAACATCTGTCATCAAAGGACTTAATGGCGTAAAAAGGCAACCCATAGAATGGGAGAATAAATTGAATGATATGTCAGATAAAGGATTAACATTTATAATACATAAAGAACTCCCATAACTCAACAACAACAAACAAAGAGAACTCTAACAACTTGATTTTAAAATGGGCAAGAAATCTAACAGACATTTTTCAGAAAAAGATACACAATTGGCCAGTAAGGATATGGTCAACATTACTAATTAAAACCACAGTGAGATATCTTCTCACATCTTAGGACAACTGAGAGATAGAGATAGAGAGAGAGAGAGAGAGAGATAAAGAAAAGGAAAGGAAAAGAAAGGAGAGGAAAGAAAAGAAAAGGAAAGAAAAGAAAAGAAAAGAAAAGACAAAACCTAGACAATAACAAGCTTTGGAGAGATGGTACAGAAACTAGAACTCTCGTGCTTTGCTGGTGAGTATGTAAAATGGTGCAGCCACTATGGAATATGGTATGGAGGGCCCTCCAAAAATTAAAAATAGAATTGCCATTTGATTTAACAATTCCACTTTTGGATATATATTCAGAAGAATTGAAAGCAGGGTCTTAATGAGATTTTGTACATCGTGTTCATGGCACCGACTCCAGTGTCCATTAATGGATATTTCAATAAAATGAGGCATATACAGGGCGGGCAAAAGCAGGTTTACAGTTGAGTGACATTCTTTTAAGTTACTAAAACTACTGTAATAATCATAACATGCGTGTCTTTTTCCATACGAACGACTGTAAACCTACTGTTGCCCACCCTTATATAATGATATACTCCTATCATTTAGCATTAAAAGTGAAGGAAATTCTGACACATGATACAGCATGGATGAACCTCGAGGACATAAGTGAAATAAGCCAGAAACAAAGAGACAAGTGCTGTATGACTACACTTATATGAGGTACTTAGAGTAGTCAAACTTACAGAAACAAAGTAGAGGAATGGTTGCCTGGGGCTGTGGGAGCAGGGGATGGAGAGTTGTTTGTTAATAGGGACAGAATTTCAGATTTGCAAGAAGAAAAATTTCTGGAGATGGATGGTGGTGAAGGTTGCACAGAAATGTGATTGTACTTGATGCCACTGAGCTATAAAAATGGTTAAGAGCCCTCACCGGTGTGGCTCAGTTGGCTGAGTGTCATGCCAGAAGGGGAAGGGTTATGGGTTTAATTCCCAGTTAGGGCACATGCCTAGGTTGTGGGCCAGGTCCCCATTTGGGGCATGCATTAGAGTCAACAGATTAATGTTTCTCTCACACATCGATGTTTCTCTCCCTTTCCCTCCTTCCCCTCTCTCTAAAAATAAATAAATAAAATCTTAAAAATATAAAAATGGTTAAGATAGTTTATTTTATGTTAATGTATATTTTACCAAAATTAAAAAAACAAACAGTTTTTGTCTTGTTAGGCTGCCTGTTTCCTCAACCTTTGGTTACAGAGAGCAGGTTTCTGGTGAAGCATTTGCAGGGGTGTGGGGGGGTGGGGGGTGGTGGGGGGTGGCAGGGGCCGGGCTGTGTCCTTTGGTGTTTGTGTGTTGTTGACCTTTTTGCTCCAAATCTGGGCTGAGGTGAAAGAAAACCCAGGCAACTCCCCGCTGTGCCCCTCCTTGGGCCCCAGGGCCCTAGCCATTGGACTTCTCTCTCCAACTTCAGCCCCCTCTCAGATTTGCCTTGTGCATGATGCCCAGCGTTGTCAGTTGTGCTTAGAGGGTGCACTGGGGAAGGGCTACATCCTCTCGCAAGTGGAAGTCTCGGTCTGCTGTCTTTTGATTAGTCCTCCCAGATAATGCTGGTACTCACGGAGAACTCTGGATGACTAACATCTGAGTCCCAAGTTCCGAAGGGCAAGGACTGGCTCTTCCTTGTTCACAATGAATCTCCACAGCTAAGCACAACTGGTGCCGGTCAGTCCTCACATGGGTGCCCCAAACCTCTGTTGGGTCTTCCAGGCAGCCCTTGTCCAGCCTCAGTGCTGCATGAGTTCATTGATTCACTTGCTCACTCCCCTGGCCACTCATTCCTGAGCTTTCTGTTTTCCCCCAGCAAGAGTTCAGACCATCCCCTGGAGCCTCTGAAACCTGCTGGAAAGCTGAGTCAAATGCACAACCCTGAAGCCCTTTTTTCTCCTCTCCAAAAAGTTGACCTCCGCTAGTCCCAGCCTTCAGCCCAGTCGCCGTTCTTTCTTCTGGTCCTCCTGATGCCCATTCACATTTCCACATTTACTGAGGACAGACAGTGGGACCCATCAGCGAAAGCACTGCACACGCCAGGCTCAGCCCTTCACGATGCCCTGCACGGGGACGTGGTGGCTCTCTGGGTTTTCTGTCTTCTAGGCCTTTACTGAGTATTCTCACTGGATCCTCCCTATTCTTCAGAGATAAGACTCATTAGTTCCAGTTCACAGAGGAGGAAACAGAGGCTCAGAAAATTTAAGTTGTCTGCCCAACGTCACACAGCTGGCAAATGGCAGGACTGGGACTAGGGAGCCTCCCTTTGGATCCCAAGCTCTTCCTCGTACAAGATGCCCAGCGATGTTCTTGTATTAGAGAGTCTGATGTCACTCTAGAGACCATTTATCAGACTGCAAGGACCAAACATAGAGCCGCATCTGACTTAGGTCCTCTTGCCTGCAACTCTTCTTCTGCCCAGTTCAGGGGACAGGTGAGTACCTCATGACTTGAAATACCAAGAGGAGGAGCAAGAAGCCACTATGATTAGATTTTCTGAGGGGTTTATGGGTTTCAATTCCTCCCTGGTTTGAAAAGCCCAGTTGGGTTCAGGGTTACAGCCACCATTTCTTCTACAAAGCAGTTAAGCTGCTTCAGAGAAAAAACATGGTTTATTTGGCCCTTGCATATGATTCCTGAGAAATGAGAGTGGCAGATAATGGTACATTCAGGAAACTTCCAGTTGCTGACACGTTGCTGGCTTGGGATGTGGTCCAAGAGCTGATGTGCCATGGGTCTCTGCTTCCAGTCCCAGCTGGTCGTGGCTGCGCTGGGCGAGGCTCTTGGCTGGGCCCGCCCGCAGCTTTGGTGTAGCCCACGTTTATTGAGAGCAGCTGCCTGCCAGGCCACTCAGGTGTCTGTCTGCTGGCCTGGGAAGTAGGCTTGTCGGTGTCCATTTTACAGATACAAAAGCCCTGTTTTCATGAAATGCTTCCAGAATTCAAGTCCCCGCATTAAGTGAACTGCGCACCCTGGAGAGGACCTAGCTGAGAGTTAGTCATAACTAGGCACTAAACAGTCAAGATTGGTTAAAAACATGAAGGAGGAACTTCTTATTTCTTAGCTGTGATGAGCTTATATCTTTTATGTCATTTAGTTCAACTTTCCACTCAGGGCAGGAATTCCTCCTACAATCTCTCTGGTAGATGGTCACTCACCTTGAATTCCTACAGGGATAAGGAGCTCACTCCTCGCAGAGACAGCCCTTCAGCCTTTGGACGGGCCAGACCCCGAGACGGGACGACGGGTCATCCTTCTGGCCTGAGCCCTGCCTTGCCTGCTGCGTTACAGTTGGTTCTGGTTTTATCTGTGGCTGTGCTCGAGCTTGTCCTATTTCTACAGGTTTGTGCTTAAAAATCAGAAGAGACCTGCTCCTTTCCATCATATTTTTCCCATTTGGGGACTCAGGGGAAAGCTGGCCAGGGTGTTAAGAGCCTGAGACCCAGCTACAAGGTGATAATTGAAGGAAGAGCCCTGTCTGCTCAGCCTAAAGGTGAGTCGGTAGCAAGGTGAGGTGTATGATTGGAACTCGCATCTCTTTTCAAGGTACTGCTGATAGAAATGAAGAAATAACAGCAATGATAACAGATAATTGTTACTGAGCTAAACCCTTGTCTTGTATCATCTCATTTCAACCCCATACCAACCCTCTGTGGTGAGTCGCGTTATCCCTACTTTACAGATAAGGAAACTGGGGCACAGGGAGGTCAAACCCCACGTGCACTGTCATTCGGCTCCTAAGTGGAGTAGCTGTCATGCAAACCTGAGCAAGTCGGACCAGAGCCCACCCTTATCTGCCATGTGCGTGGGGGAAATGCTGCTTTGCGTGACCAGTACCTGGCTGACAGGCGGAAGCTGCAGGAACACAGTCAGGTGTCTGGTTAAATCAAGCACGTTTAGAAGTTAGAAATGTTGGGTTCGTGGAATTAGCTGCCTCATAACATGGTGAGCACTGAAGTGGCAGAATGGGCCGGAAACATGCATGTCATGGACAGACCGTTAGACCACATTTATCCAGATGAATCCAATTGAAAATAGCTGGGCAACCTTAAAATAAGAAGCAGAGTGAGGAATGAGGGGGGTTTGCAGTGTATCTCTGAGCCCAGGCGTGTTTCAATTGCCGGGGAAAACTTCTTTGGTACCTGCATCTCTGAGTCACTCCCCAATTACTAGGGTTCCCTAAAAACTGGGGTCCTCGGGAGGTGGTTGTGACCCTATTCCCAGGAACAAGTTGCAGGAAGGGGAGAGGCTGATGGGCATTGCCATTGAGGGAATGCACCCAGGCCTCCCAACCACCATGTCTTCCCACCCGTTGTCCTGTGCTTGAGGGAACTGCCTCGCCCTCCCTTCCCCTCTCCACAGCCAGATGGCCCCTGGTTGCCCTGGCTGGCTCTGTTTCCTCGTTGCAGGCATCCCTGAAAGTCTGCGGGTGCCCAGAGATGGAAGGGAACTGTCAAGGGTATATCACTGGGTGAGGGCTGTCAGGCTGGTCCTGTCATCAGCAATTATGGGGGGTGGAGGTAACAGCTCTACGGGATGGGAGGATGGCAATGGTCAGGAAGGATGGCCATTAGCTGTGGGAGGGCAGGTCTCCTTCCCACCACTGGCCTGAACCTGTGACCAGCTGGATCTCCTTATGTGGCTAAGCCCAGGGTGCTAGCTGGACACTGGATCTTTTTTAAGCCCATTTTTTCCCTCCCTGCAGAGGAGATGGTACTGTCCAACATGCAGCATTCGGGGGTAGTGGGCCTGTCATGCAGCCATGCTCCAGAAGTGGGTATAACTATTATTACCTTAGAGAACATAGCTCAGGATACTTGACCTGGGTTCAAATCCTGGCTCTACTACTTCCTAGCTGGAGGCCTAGAGCTGGTGGGCTAACCTCTCTGTGCCTCCTCCAAAGTGCATAAAACAGCTCTTCGCACAGGGCCTGGCTCAGAGACAGTCCTCAAGGAATGTTTACTATTGTCACTATTATTCTCATTAGTTTTGCCTGGAACAACACTGGCACCTCTTTGGAAGTTTGGGAAGCTTTACAGGAAAAGGGGAAGAGCAAGAGAAGTGGACATGAGGGGGATTCCAAAACTGCAAATATTTATGAAGCTACTATTGGCTGTCAGGCACTTGTATATACATATTATTTAATCTTTACAAAAAACTATGCAGCAGGAGTCCTTTATCTCCATTTTCTTTTTCTTTTTCTTCTTTATCCTCACCTGAGGACCTTTTCCCATCACTTTCAGAGAGAGAGGAAGGGAGAGAGAGAAACATCGATTCGAGAGAGAAGCTCCAAATGGTTGCCTCCCACAGGACTGGGGATCAAACCCACACCCAGGTGTGTGCCCTGCCCAGGAATCAAACCTGCAACCTTCTGGTTACAGGATGATGCTCCAACCGACTGAGCCACACTGGCCAGGGCTAAGTCCATCTTCTATTTGGTGAGATGAGCCGCAGAGAAGGCAACTTGCCCAGAGTCACATAGCCTATACACAGCTCAGCTGGGGGCTCCGGAGGTACAGCTGCGTTGTCTGGAGTTGGAAGGTGGAGGTTGCCCTCATTCAGTCCTGGGAAGTCTCAGAGGGGAGGCTGGGCTTGGTACTGTCACCCACTCTCTGGTCAGGTCATCGGGCTCTGGCCCTTGAAATACAAGGGTTAGAATATTTTGGCCTCCAGTTTCTTTCCTGATGATGAATATTAAGCTTTAAGTCACTTGAGAGCTGGGGCCCGGCTGGGAGTGGTGGTTCGGACACGTGTCTGGTGCATTGCTGCCCTTGAGAAATGAAGCCGATGTCCAGGCTGCGCTGGGGCTCAGCGAGGAGGCAGCTTTGTGGTTGGCCGATGCCTGCTCTCTAACACCAAGGGTTTGGGGCCCTTTTCCAGCCAGGCTTCTTTTGGCCCCTCCTGTACCTTAGGGGAGTAATTACACTTTTCTTAGCTTCCAACCCCTGAAGGATGCACAGCGATCTGGCATCTGGGGGGCAGGGAGGATGGGTCTGCTCCCAGAAGAGGCCAGTGGCAGAGGGTACAAAAGAGAAAGGGGCTGGAGCGGGGACAGGATCTCAGAGCCGTGGTGGTAGCATCAGGCAAAACAGTCCCACCTCCTGCTCACTCAGGACTCCTCTGTCTGGGAGCCCCAGGCAGGGGGGTCTTGTGGGTGCCACTTCACAGGCCCAGACCCTGAGTCACTTGCCCGAGGTCGGGCATCTGGTAAGTGATAAGACTGAGAGGTGGGCCTGGTCAGTGTAGCCCCAGGCCCGCAGTGCTCCCTGCAGTGCTCTCCTCTCAGGGCAGAGCCCTGGCTGGAGCACTGTCACGAAGCCCAGGGTACCCGCCCTCTCTATCTCATGGCCCCTTGGATGAATCAGAGGTGGGCACAGGATTCAGACAGCGACCTCCTCCCCAGAAGGGCTGTTCACCCGCCTCTGCCCGCTCCTCCTGACTCCCCTGCTCTCAGACGGGGAAGGGTTCATGGGGAGTATCTTATATCTTGTTTGATGAACAGGAAAACGACAGCCCAGAAAGTACCAGTGACTTGCCTGGGACCACAGAGCAGACTGGGCATGGAGCTGTCTGGAACGCGGGCCGCCTGGCTGCCCGGCACACGCGTGCTCATGAGCGGGGCCTGTGCCCCTTGTTCCACTCTTCCAAAGATGGTGCCTTGTCCCATGAATGTTGAAGGGACCAGACACAGCCATGACCAGTCCTTCCATCCAGCTGTTTAAGTACTGTAAGAATCGGTACAGCTGTATAGTTCGTTGGTGGGGACGGCGACAGTTCCAAGTGCCCCCACTATAGAGGCACCTCGAGTGCAGAAATCAGGCTACGCCAATTCTCTCGTCCCTAGTTGTTCCCATAGAAAAGCGAGGCAGCTATATATCAGGGGCCCTGGTTTCCTGTCAGCCAACACCTCCTAGAACCCCAGGGGGCTACATCCTGTGTCTGAGGAAGCTGCTGCCAGCCTCAGTTTCCTCATCTGTGACACCTGGCTCCATACCCTGCTTGCGAGACTCTTCAAGAGATCCCCTCCTAGAGAGGCTGGGCTCTGAGTGCAAAGAGGGCTGCGAAGGAAAACCAGGAATTACCATACCCCTTTGTCCCGCTTTAACTGCAGCAGACCTGCATTCAGCCAGGGCCTCTCCTCCGAGCAAGCTCTCTCCCTGCTGAGGAGCCACCGACCTCAAAGGCCAGCCCACAGAGGGGCCCTGACATCTTTGGGAACAATGTTGCCTGTTTACCTGACAGATTGTCTGCTTTCTTTTCATCTCCGAGGAAAAGAGCTCCTGCTGGGAGCCACTAATCCCAGAGTAAACAGATGACCTCGTGGTGCCTTTCTCCTGGAGGTGGGGTGCCAGCAAGCGCCCCAACTGTGCAAACAGACCCTGGAGGCCTCCTGTGCCTCCAGGGGGCGTGGCCCTGGGCCTGGCTGGGAGGGGCCTTTACCGCTCCAAGCCCTCTTTCTCCCTTTGTGTTTCACACTGAATGGGGGGAAAGCTCAAAGGCAAGGGCAGGAAAGGTCAAAGCCAATTTGCAGGGCCAAGGCTGGGGGAGGAGAGAAGGGGTGAGACCAAGTGTTTGGGAGGCCTGACCTTCACCTGAATACAGGCCCATGGCCTCTCCTCAGCCTTCTGAGGACACCGCCCCAGGCGGAGCTAGCTATGTGTCCTGGCGGTTCCCTTACTAGCTGCGTTATGTGACCGAGGCCAGCAACTGTGCCTCTCTGAGCCTCAGTTTACTTACCTGGAAAGCAGGGATGAAGACCCCCCTGTGTTAGGGCTGCTGCAAAATATTGCAGTGTGCGCTAAACAAGCAGTAGTGACTTGTGGTGAGGGAGGGAGTCGGGCTCTGTCTGGAACCAGCTGCCAACAGAGCAGGGAGGGTGTGCAGGGAGGGGGCAGGCACAGCCCAGACAAAGACACTCAGTTGGGAATGAATAGGACCTGTATGGGAGACGACGAATAAAATACCCTCTGAAACAACATATGACATTGCAGGGCTGTTATCTCTGGGAGGGAACCCAGATTTCCCCTCTTCCTAGCAGTGTGACCTTGGAGAGCTGGTTGGCCTCTCTGTCCTTCAGTTTCCTCCTTTACAAACGGGGATGCAGGGATGCGAAGTCCTGTATCAAAGGGCTCGCATGAAGATGAAAAGAACCTGACATATAGGAGATAACTCAGTAAACATGAGGTCCTAGGGGTTAGAAAGGGCAGGTTCTTCATTCTCTGAAAGGAGCTGGGGGAGTCTGGAGGAGCCAAAGACAGGTCCCATCGTGCCTTCCTTGGTCACTGACACCTGGCAGCCGCTTCCTTCGGCTGCAGAGAGCAGGGAGGGCCCTCACACACACACAGTGAGCCCTGAGTGTGCAGAGGTCCCAAGGCTGTGACCCTGTATCCCTTCCTGGACCCCTCTCCTTGGAGGCCCCTTGGATCTGTTCCTCGGACCTCCTGGGCTTGCTCCTCTTTCCTCAGCATTCAGGTCGTCTGTGACTCTCAGCCCCTCAATGGAGACAAGGAGCAGAGAAGCGTTTAACTTCCGAGGCCAGTGGCTCCTGTAGCACTGGGTCCATGCCTCAGACATGCAGCGTGTTTCCAGGTTCCTTGGCTTTTCCCCTGAAAAGGAAAGAAGGAATAAGTAGAGGAAGGGGAGGGAGGGGATACGAAATTTGATGAGCATCTTAAAGCAAGCTCATAGGTATCAGAAATGCATTTGGCTTCCCTTTAACAGCAAACTCAACTCACTATAGCTTAAACAAATGAAGGTTTATATTTCTAACATAATAAGAACCTTGGGAAATTGGTGGTTGCCGGTCCAGGTCAGCTGCTGGTGACACCAATAAGGGTTGGGCTCTTTCCAGCTTTCTGCTCGTTGTCCTTAGCACATGGGCCTACTTGTTACCTCATGGTGGTTAGGTGGCTGCCTCAGCACCATCAAGAAAGAAGAGGGTCTCCCGGGAGCCCCCTATTGGTACCTCATTGGCCAGATGTGGGTCACGTCGTCACTCCTGGCAGCAAGGGATGCTGGGAACACAAGCACCTGAATGTACTTCTCCAGCTTCCGGCAAGGGGCAGACACGGATGGGTGGGGAACGTGGGGCCAGGGAATGGGTATTGAGTCATCCAATCAGCTGCCTGCCAGAGGAGATGATGCTCCATCCCAGTCTTACAGATGGGAGACTGGTGCCAAGGGCAGAGAAATGCTTACTCAATAAGCAGTTTGATTGATTTACTTTGACGTTCTGGGCCAGCAACCAGAGATGCAGAGATAAAAACCACGCCCTTGCCTTCCAGAGAGAGGAGGAGAATAATAATAGTAATAATAACAATATAATAGCTAAAATTCACTGAGCATGTACCAAATGCCAAGTGCTTGCTAGGCACTTTCCAGGCTTGCTCTCATCTCATGCCCACTCCAGCCCCAAACGACAGGCATGATTCTGTCTGCTATGGAGGAAGCGGGGGCTCAGCAAGGCCCCCCCGCTCGCAGGCCTGCCCCGCCGCCCGTATGAGGCTGTTCATGTAAGAGGCCAAATATGAATCAGGCTCTTGGGCAAATCATGGGAATAGGGTGCTGCACTCCCTGGGGAGGGCAGGGAAGGTTCCTGGAGGTGGGAAGATGTGTGTAGGGCCTAGAAGCACGAACTGGAAAATTCCAGTCAGACAAGGTGAGGATGGTACCCTAGGTGAGGAAAGACATCTGCAAAGACATTAGAAGTGACTTTAGCAGAACGTGAGGCACCCCTAGGTCCTGTCCACCCACACTTCCCCAGGACTCTTTGTATTTAAGAAGAGTTTTTAAAATGATATACTTTTAAAGTAAATGAGAAACATGAATAACCAAAGAAAGGCAAAAATACTGAGAATAAAATTTCTTAGAGTATAAAATTGTCAGAGATTAAAAAATAAAGCATATTAACACAGTGCTGGTGATGGGGTGGTGAAATAGACAATGTTCACACTGATGGTAAGAGAGTAAATTGGTGGGAACCTTGGGAAAAACAACTTGAAAAATATTCCTTAAAATGTGCTGCTCTGTGCTCGCTTCAGCAGCACATGGTGCACTAAGGAGTGCTGCAGAGATTAGCATGGCCCTGTGCAAGGGGGGACACACATTCAGGAAGCATTCCATATTTTTCAATAGGCGAGTGACTAAAAAAGCTGTGGTGCATATACACAACTGAATATTATTCGGCCATGAAAAAGAATAAAATCTTACCATGTGCTACAGCGTGGATAGACCTAGAGGGACTTAAGCTAAGTAAAATAAATCAGCCAGAGAAAGACAAAAACTATTTGATTTCGCTTATATGTGGAATCTAAAGAACGATATAAGCAAACAAAATTGAAACAGACTCATAGACAGGGGATCGAATGAAGAGGTGAAGGGATTAAGAAGTACAAAGAGGTAGTACAAAACAGTCGTGGGGATGTACAGTACAGCACAGGGTACACAGCCAATAATACTGTCATAACTGTGTGGGGACTGGAAATATCTGGGGGAACACTTTGTAAAGTATATCATTGTGCAACTACTATGCTCCACACCTAATACAAAATAATATTGAGCATAAACCATAATCAAAAAATAAAATTTAAAAAGAAATAAAATAAAATAATAAATAAAAGGTGCTGATCTTTCAGCTTTACTTCTAGAAATATCGATATTTCCTAAACAGAGGATAAATAAAAGGAGACAGGTAATTGTGCAGGACAGGGAATTTATTAAACTATGAATTTGTATTTTCCCCCTTGCATTCCCCCTCTCAGTGTCCCAGATTTGTAGCCGGATGCCTGCTACTCTCTAGTCCTGGGAGTATTTGCAGAGCCCAACCAGAAGCTCCCGAAAGGCACCCGTCCTTTCACCCGTCCGGGAAAAGGAATATCAAGAAAGAAAATATGCAGGCAGTCCCATAAAAAAGAGTGGGGTGGGGGAGAGAGTTGTGAGAAAGAAGGGAGAGCCTCCTGACATCTTGGAAGGGGTCCCAGGCCCCAGAGGTGGGATTTGGACCCACTCCATAAAAGCACCCCAAGACATGGCATGATTTCCCAAAGGCCACACTGTCCAGAGGAACTGGAGTTAAAGCGCAGCCACATCCCAGTGTCCGGGGCCCCGACTCAGCAGCCGTTGAACAATAAGGAGCACGCCCACTGGAAGGATGGGTATCTCAGAGGAACCTTCCATGGCGCCTGGCAGACGGTGCAAACCTCAGGCCCTTTGCATGGCCCTAAGAGGTAGGGAGTTCCGAAAATGACCGAGGTTAATTTTCCTGGCTAGCCCTCAAATGGAAGGTAAAGAAAACTTTAAATGTGACATTCTCATATATCTATATTTGTGCAAAAAAAATTTTTAAGGTAATTGAGTATAGAGTTATCCTGTTTTGATTTTTTAAACTAGGAGTTCAATATTTTCCATAGAAAGACACCAAAGTCCCCTGCTCTGTTTTCCCTGAACTCCAGGCACATACCTTTACCATTACACAAACCCCCTGGGAGGATCATTATCTATATTTAGTGCCTCACTGTTCTTCGAGGTTTTCAGTCCTGGAGACTCATCGGGACGATGTCTTGTTTACCTCCATATCCCCAGTACCTTTCACAATGCCTGGTAAACGCTTGGGGGATGAATGAGGGAGTAAAAAATACTACGAATGAATGAACAAATGAGTGAATGAATGAATAGGGTAATGGGCATCTGGTGTCCGAGATGAAGGGCCTGGAGAGGCCCATCCTATCATCTGCACATGGACACTCCTGGCAGCCCTTGGGGCTGTGCATGCAGTGGAGTTAACTGGAAGCACACCCTTAGGGAATGTAAACAGCCCTCCTCCGGGCCAGGGCCGACTGGCAGGCTTGCGGGCAGCTTGCACAATCCTGTGGGCTGCTGTGAGTCTCATTTTTGGGGCATGGAGTCATCTGTGCTGTGGGCCTCTCCCTCCTTGCCCTGGACTGTCTCTTGGCAACATAAAAGGATCCGTGTGTCTGTTGTGTGTCGGAAGAACTTCAGACCCCCAACCCTTCTAGGAAGTCTGTCCTGATAAACTAGATCTGCCCAAGGACACAAGGAGGTTGGGGCTGCAAGGAAACTTGGAGATCATCCTGCCCAGCCCCTTCATTTCAACCCCTTCCTAAGCCCCAGTCCCCTGAGACATCTGAGAGGTGGGGGGACGCAAACCACTACAAGTGTGGCAAAGCTTGGCACGGAGCTAGGTGTCCTGGGACGGCAGCTGATTTCAGAAGCAGCCTGGCAGGGCTGTAAGTTCCTACACAGCCACTGTCCAGCGTGGGAATTTGGATCAGGGACCTGTCTTTCGCGAGTCCCAGTCCCCTCATCCGTGTTGTACTGCCTGCAGGGCTGTTGGGGAGCCCCACTGCCAGGCCCTCGGGGAAGTGCCTCGCACAGCACCTGGCTCCGCCTAGCGCCTCTGTCTCCTGCCTCCTCCTGCACTTCCTTTCCTAACTTCTCCCACTCACCAGTTCTCACTGTTCCTCCAAGTCTGGGCATGAAGTGCCCATACTTCACGCTGAACCCCCCACTACAGCAAAATTCATTTCCCTGATTGGCTCTATGTGATGTCATTGCTCTAGATTCATTAATATCCGCCTACTTTTTCTTTCCTTACACACCTCTTGATCTTGCCAAATTCATTCATCTTTCCCTTTCTCCCTCCCTTCCTGCAGACGTTGCCAGGTCCCTGCTGTGTGCCAGGTACCTGCTGGGCACAGATGCTCACGGCCAGTGTCTGCCCTTTGAGAGCTCACCTGTTGCTAGAGAGAGGCCTTGTGGGCAGTGATAACACCAGGGGCAGAGATGAAGGAGGAGGCCAAGCTGGGTGTCCCCCAAATCCCATGTCCTAGCTCCTGTTTCTGGAGCAACGTGGTAGGCAGAATAATGGCCTCTTAAAGATGGTCGTGCTGCTACCCCACACCTGGGACTGTTACCTGTCTTACATGGCATAATTAAGTGAAGGATTTTAAGATGGGAAATTATCCTGAATTTCCAGATGGACACAAGGGCCCTTCTAAGGAGGAGGAGGAAGGTCAGAAAGGAGAGAAGGCCTGATTCTGCTGGCACTGAAGGTGGAGGAAAGGGGCCACGAGCCGGGAATGCAGGTGCCCCTGAGCCTTCGAAAGGACCCAGCCCTTCGCACAGCTTGATTTCAGCCCCTGAGATTCATTTTGGACTTCTGACTTCTGGAATTGTAAAAGAATAAATGTGTTGTTTGAAAACACTGTGTTTATGTTAATTTGTTACGACAGCAATAGGAAATGAATACAAACGAAGACTATGCTTCCTTGTCCCCCAGCAGTTAGGTGGCACCTTGTGACCAGTTCGGACCAATGCAGTGGGAATGCAGGTGACACATCTTCCTTTTGCCTGAGGCGCTTGACACTCTGGCATCTCTCTTCCCCTGCCACAACCAATGCGAATATCATAGCTGGTGAAGATACGAGATGGTGATGCTGCTGGCAGCCCCGGTCCCTGTGTGCTGTGTGGACCAGAACCCAGCTGATTGTCCAGACCTATTAGGATTTGGGGCTTATTCATTACAGCAACATACCCCAGGCTCTCCTTACCACGGGAGCTCTGGTTAGCTCTTGCTTCACAGAGCAGGTGATAGTTACGCCTTGAGAAGACAGACAGGTTGTCCAGGCAAAGGTAATTGTGTGAGCAAAGACCTGGGCGGGTTTGAGTCTGTTTGGCTGGCCCTGGGTGCATGGGGACAGTGGTGGGCATGAAGGTTGACTTCAAAGGTTGGGGCGAACGGGGCGGCAGGGAACTGTCAGTTCTCTCTGGCCATACTGTTTCCACCCCTGCCCCCGACTGTGCTCCCCAGGTTCATACTCCTTCCCTAGTATGTACTGCTGTTCAGTGTGTGCCTTGCATGCAGGAAGGGCTCGTGTGTGCACACACGTGTGCAGTTGAGAAACCTGCCGTGTGTGCACAGGTACACATGCACATGTGACTGCATGTGTGCTTCCATGGGTTTTCCTCTGGGCAGAGTTCTGGCTCTAGGGGGTTGGGGACAAGCTGAGGTGTCAGGCTACAGGTGGGTTTCTGGTGCAGAGGGGCCTGGATAGAGTGCACAGAACAAAGATTCAAGGAGGATCATGTGTGAGAGTGTATCAGAGTGAAGAGAGGGACTTTTAAAATTGTTAGTGAAGCAAAAGCTGCGGGCACAAGGGTGGCTGGTAACATGAGGCCTGCCTCCTGGTGCCAGCCTTTGGAGCCCTACAATGGTTCATTAACCTGCAGTCCTTCCAGAAGTAACCAGCGTTGTATGAGCATGGTTTTCTCTTGACGGGCCAGCGCGAGCCGGAGGACACCCTGTCACATCAGTTTCACCATGGGTCAGTTTTGCATGATGTGTTGATTGCCCACATTATTCACTATGTTATTACTTAAAATACATTGAATTCCTATTAATAACAAGCACTTCGGGGCACAGATTTCATCATTCGCATTAAATTACTTTACTGCTGTTTACACAGGAGCTGCCTGAGATGCCTGACGCAGCTGTTGCAGACAGGCCTTCACGCACGCGCCACTCACGCGCGTGTGGATGCTGTGCCGTGAGAGTGTGGAGCTAGAGGCAAATGGGCTGTTTTGCACGATTACAAGAGCTCACAAAGATAATCTTTTGTCTTCTTGGCCTCTCTGTGGGGTGCTGGAGGGCTGCTGTGCCCCTAACCGGTGTGATGCCTGGACCTGAGAAGGGAGCATTTTATTACTGAGGCTACGCCAGGCCAGGCACACAGCTGAGGGCTCTTGGGGCTCTTATCTTGGTGAAACCCAGGGCCCGTGGGTAGAAGCTGCAATGGTCATTGCGCATACATGGGAATGGCGGCTCACAGAGCCCAGAGGACCTGCCTAAGGCTCATGGTAAATCCAGCCTGGTCTGGCTCCAAAGTCCAAGCTCTCTGCTCTTTTGCTCTGCTTGCACATCCCTTAAGCATGTCGCACCTCAGTTTTCCCAGGCAGGAGGCCGCCTCATCCTCTCCTTCCTGCCTACCTCACAGGGCACTTAAAGGCCCAGGGAGACGATGTGTTGGCAAGGCTGGGAGGCTGCGGGAAGATTACTCATTAGTATTATTACTTTTTGCAGTACCTTCTGTATCTTTCATTAATGGTCGTGAAAGTTCCACCCCATTCCCCCAGGCCCCTGGCTCCCTCTGTGCAGGGTTAGTGAGAACTGATGCCAAAGCTGGGGCGGGGTGCACGGCCAAAGGGCTTGGTGGGACTGCTCTTCTCTCACCCCCCAAGCACACACGCTGCCCTTGCGAAAACAATTCCATATTTGGCAAAGGGCAGTGTTTGCCCTGGGACAGGACCTTGCAGCCCTCTGCCAGGCTCTGTTTATTCTGGCATAAACCATGGGGATGTCCAAGCGCTCCAAGTTTGTTGAACTTCCTGGATTCCTTATCATGCAGCCTGTCCTGCTGCAAGCAGGTGAAATGCTCTTAGACACCCACGAGAAGATGTTAAGAAGTTCCACTAAAATCACCCCTGCTCCCTGAGGAGCCAGCAGATTTGTCATGGTCGCTGAGGCCTGGAGGGGGCAAGGCGGAAGAAACAGGTCAGGTAGATAGAAAAAGACTTCCCCCTCGTCCACCTGCCCTTCGACCTTTCCCATTGCCAGATTCCCGCTCCTGAATTCCCTGCTCTGGTCAGGCTGGGCTCCTCACCTTATCTGGAACTTATCGTGCCCTGCCCAGCCTCCACACCTGTGCTTGAGCCTTGCCAGCCATTGGGGACTGCCTTTTCACCCACCGTCTCTCCAGCTGAAAACTTACGTGATTGGTAGAATAAACGCAGGGGGCTGAGTAAGTGACAGAATGTGTCACGGCAACACCTTTCTCACTTTTCCCTTCCCCTGGGTTCCTGACCCTCGAGGACTCTTCGGGGTGCTTGTGCTGGGATGTCAGAGTGAACCCACGGGAGGTCCCACTGAGACACAGGAGGACTTGTCTCTGCCACCATCAGAAGTCACACAACAGACAGCTGTGGAAGGCTGGGAGGCTGTTAGGGGCAATGAGTGGGTGTATAAGAAGAGGTTTCCGGGCTTAGGAATTGGAAAACCAGAATCAACTCCTAACTCCCAGCCTTCCCTCTCTGTGACCTTAAGAGGCGGCTCCAAATGGCCCGGGCCGCATAAAACAAGCATGATGGCAGCGCCTTCCCTGGAGGCTTAACTAAAGCGATAGGCCTACAAAGGAGCTTTCGCCGCTCCAGGTGGACTTCAGGCCAGTGGCCGGCCTTTCACGGCCTTCGTGCTCTGATTGCACTGTTTCCTGGCTGCCTTCTGCAAGGCCCCTGATTTCTCAAGCAGCCTATGCTTGGCTATTGCTTATCCTCTTGGCAGAGGAGGGGGCTCAGCGAGCTGAGGCAGTGGTCCAAGGTGGCAGAGCAAGAGTTCAACTGTGCTCGCTCATTGGACCCTGTGCTGGGTCCTTGCCCCCTCCCCACCTGCTGCCCCCCAGCGCTTGAGTTTATCTGGCTGTCCTGTGCCTGAGGGACAATACAGGAGAAGCGCCTGACGATGTAGAGAGAGCTCAGGGATGCCCTAATGTCCCTCGCCAGGCCCGCTTGTCTGCTGTATGCCCTAAATTCCTGTCAGTCCTTATGCTGCTGTGGTTCCCATGGTGTGTGGGTAGGCAGAGTGCGGCCATGGACGGGCTCTCCAGCACCTGGTATCTGAGGGAGGGTCCCTGAGCCAGGGGCACCCTGATGGGTGGAGGGCAGCTCGTGTTGGGTCCTACAGTGGCCATGCTGGGAACTGAGTTTCCTCATCAAAGGAAGAAACGCTGTATAAGGAGGAGCAGAGAAGGGGGGAGAATGACAGAAATTGAGTCCCTACTGCGCACAGACACTCTATTTATGTGTACGGGTGCATTCTGTTCCCTCAACGAACTCGTGTGGCAGGGCCTGATGTGGCCTTCGTTTCGCAGAAGAGGAAATGAGAGACAGAGACCCCTCCCTGAGAGACAGAGAAGCTAGGTGATTCGCCCAAGGCCACAGAGTTAACACGGCACAGGGAGGTACGGTTCAGCGCAGGCCTGTGGCAACTTTCTAATATTGCCAGGGCATGGTTCTCCATACTGGGCATGTGGTCATGGAAAGTGATTTGCCTTTAGGCAGAGCTAGCAGGCCTGGGTAGAAGAGAGGATCGGGAAGGAGCTCTTGGCCCTCGAGTCAGGGGTGTTGCCCTGGCAACTCCTGCCTCCCATGTGGTATGACCGGAGGCCTGGAGGTGCTTCGGAGTGGTTAGTGGTCCCAAGTGAGGTGGATGAGACAACTCATCCACGACGCAGATGAGAAAACAACCTGAGTCCTGAGCCCTGGTGCCCAGGGTGCATTGCTCGCTTCCTTTCTGGGACCATCGCCTCTGTGGGAGGGAAGCTGTCTCCTGCAGCACCGGGGCCATGTGTCTATTGCACACGCGTGCAGGTGGGCAGCACGGAATCCCATCCCCTCGATGGACCCCAACAGGACCCGAGGCAATCTGGCTATCAGGCTGAGCCTGAGGTGTCTCTACCCAAAATATGTATTAAATAAGAATAAAGTTACTTGGCTCCACTTTAAAAGTATATTATGCTTTTTAGAGAAAATTGAGATAAAACGGTGAAGTAGAGGGAAATAATTTACCCAGAGAAAACCACTGGGTATATTTTCCCCACCCGTTCATACAAGTGTGGTTTGGTTTTAAGTGGTTGGTGTAACATCGCCTTTCCCAAGCTCTGAGCACCCCAGGCCTCCTGCATCATTTGTTCACCTGCTGTAGCCTTGCAGGGAGGCAGTACCGTTTCATTTTATAGATGTACTAACGAAAATGTCAAAAGGTTGACAAACCCAGGCTCACACATGGTAAGAAAAAGGCAGAGCAGGGATTTAACCCCAACTCTGTCCGACTGCAGAGCCCGAGAGCTTCATTGGCATTGTATGCATTACTATGAACCCAGGCTTGGTGCCTAACATCTCACCAGAAGTACTTTACCCTCTGATGAGAAATTCACTGCAAGCATCAGGTTTAATGCCTGTATACCATTCCATCCAATGGCTGTGTGCCAAACATCTGTCACCATCTGTGGGTGCTGGACAGCTTAGTTATTCTGAGCTCTTACTATTAGAAACACACTAGGATGAACCACTTTGGGTCAGCGGGGTGGGGGCAGGGTGGTACACTTTCATAAGCTGCTGTGAAGAACCGCCCCATGTGGTTTCCCCTCCCTGAGCAGACCTACTGCAGCTCAGGCCTGTGGGGCAGAGGGGAGAAGGCTTCTTCTGAGGGACATACGGCCCCAGCTTGGAGCCCCATGCTGATGATGCAGGCTTGAACTCGCAGGAGAGCTTTCACTGGTGGGCAGGTGTGAGACCCTCCACCACACCCCTGGCCTGTTTAAAGGTGAGTAAACTGAGTCTCAGGGAGGCAAAGTCACTTACCCAAGGTCACACAGTTGGGGCCACGTCCCACGAAACACACATCTCACGTAGGGTTTGTGAAACGCCTGCCGCTAATTCTTCAGAAACTCTAGTTCACTTTCTCCATGGATTCAGGGCACATGAGTGTCGGCTTTACTTCCTGTAGCATCTCAGGGAAATTTTCACAGAGGCTGTGTTTGGGCTCAGTCCTTACCTCCTGCGAATCGCCCTTGAAACTATTCGAGACTCTGCCACTTCTACCCATCACCTCCTGCCTGGACTGGTGCAGTAGCTTCTGACAGTTCCACTGGAGCCCACTCTTGCTTTTCTCTGTTCAGCAGTCAGAGTGGATTTTTATTATTTTTAAAATTTTTCATTCTCACTGGAGGACATTCTCTCATTGCTTTCAGAGAGAGAGAGAGAGAAGGAAAGAGAGAAAAGGAGAGAGAGAAACACTGATGCGTGAGAGAAGAATTGATCAGGTGCCATTCATATGCACCTGGACTGGGGATCATACGCACCAGAAGCTGGGACAAAACCCACAGCCTAGGTATGTGCTCTGACTGGGAATTGAACCTGCAACCTTCGGTTATGCTACAATGCTCCAACCAATTGAGTCACACCGGCCAGGGCAGGTGTGATGTTTTTTTAAGTACCCAACTCTCACCATGAGGCTCCCCGGCTCCTGCCTCTGAGGAAGTCCCTGGCTGGGGGTAGTTATCTTATCTGGGAATGCGCGGAGATGGTTACAATCCAAAAGGGTTTGATTCAGTGCCTGCTCCATGGCAGGCACTGTGCTGGGCACTGTGAGAATAGTTAATCAGATACAGAACTTAGGAGGGAAAACCAAATTTCTTCACCTCACCTTCCAGGGTCTTCCTCCTCTGTCTCCAGCCTCCCTGTCTGACCTCATCCCATCCCCTTCCAAGTGCTCACTGGGCTCCAGCCTTTGGCCTCCTTTCCGTCACATGGACCAGCCGAGCCCTTGCCCTCTCAGGGGCTTTGCTGCTTCTCTGGCCCAGGGCACTCCTTCCCTCCCACTCCAAGTCCTGGCTGCCTCCCTGCCTTCCCAGAGGCCCTCTCTCTCTCTCTCTCCCCCTTCCTCTTTCTCTTAGTCTTTCTACTGTGTTCACAAATGTCCCGCTGAAACACACAAACCACAACTTTCCCAGGAAAAATCTCACTTCAGGAGCTTTAGAGGTTAGGGGAAACAAATGTTTGGGGGAATGAACTTATTGTTGTCTTGATCATTTTCTGTGTGCATGATAAATATTTTTAGTTTCATTTAAAAAAAACCCAACAAAGGCATCAGTCAATGAGAAGACTTACGGGCTGCTGAACGCATCATAAGTGAGCAGTAGCTGTGAATTTCCATGCATGTCCCCTACCTGGATAGAACATTTCTGGATCTCCTTCCCCACAATTTCAACAAGAGCGAATCAATTATTTGGTGAGCTAAGAAGCATTTTCCTCCTGCGCTTGGTGTTCCATTGACAGGACTCACTGACTCCTGCTTCAAGTCCCTCCATGGTCCTATAGACACGGCTTGAAGAAGCCTCCCGACAGAAATGTGAGTTGAAGGCCGCTTGCTGTGGACAGGACCTGGCTCTCTGGGTGTGAGGGCAGGAGTGCAGCTGACTGCATCCCTCCCGTCACTGTCCCTTCACTGGCTGCTGCGTTTGAACAACAGCCCTCTGTGAGCCTCTACCCCTTCCAATTCACATGCAAGGGAAGTTAGGAGGCCCACCTCCGATTTTTGTCCCCACAGGGCTCCTTGAGGCATCAGCGCAAAGACCTCTCTGACTGAGCAATCTACTTTTCCTCCATTAAAATTCCTGCTGTCTGTCCAGTGTCCTCTCTTCATTACTATCCTCAACCGTAAAGTCCAGAAAAGTGAGGAAGAAGTCAGGCCACATGTGCTGAAATGTGGTTTAGTGGGGACATGAGACTGGGGGATCCCCACTGACACCTTTCTGTCTGTAGATTGACAGGCCAGCCTGGTTCTAGGATGGAGAAAGCACCCTGTGGGAGAAAAAGAAATCAGCCCAGTGACAAAAAAATAATTTTTACTAAGTTGAATTACAAAGCAAAGAAGTTAATAAAAAGATGACCTGAGTGAGTGTGAGCTAGCATGTCTGAAACTGTGCTGGAGCATTTGTTCCACAAAGACATGCCATGTGCCAGCCCTGTGCTAGGCACTGGGAGGACAGGTCGGCTAGAGGGAGGAAAGCTGGGGCTGGACCAAACCCTTTGTTCTCAGCTTTCTGCTGGTGAGTTGAGTAGCCCTGGATATTATCTGTAGGAAGCTGCTCTTCCAAGCCCCAGCTGAGACTGGTGACGTCTCCTTTGGGGGGAACCTGGCTTCCTTTGGTGAAGCCACATCTCCCCTTGCCAAGGGCAAGAGGAGGCCTTCCGGCCCTTTCTTACCCTGAAACACTGTTCCTGACCCACGTGAAGGCGCTGGGGTTCTGGCTGGGCAGGTGCTCAAGCCCCGAGGCTTGTCTTTGCTGGGGCCCCAGACCTGGACTTGGGGACTAAATGTTCCTCACCCGCATTCCAGGCTGCAGGAGCTGAGTTTACCTGGAAGCAACGATGGGTAATTGTGGACAAGTCCAATGTTCTGTAGGGACCACCGTGAAGGCCAGGCTTCGAGGAAGGGCAGTAGGCACTTCAGGGGATCTCAGCCTAGGGAAGCGAGGGCAGCGGAGCAGGGGTCAGCCCCAAGGTCCACGGTCAGGAGTGGGCTGGTTGCCTGGCACGTGGATGAGAGAGAAACGCATTCAGAGCCGGCCTCCCCCGGGAAAAGGAGCTTGCTTTAGGAAAAATGTGCACAGGTCGTGTGTGTGTGTGTGCACTACCAGTACTGAAGCGCTGAAAGTTTCACACTCGGGCCCAGGAAATGCTGCTCAGGGACAACCTCCCCCACCCCGCCCCCCGCACATAGCTTAGCTCTTGGGTTCTGGAGTCCTGGCCAAGCTAGTAGCAGTGCCAGCTCTCACGCATCCACCACAGAGTAGGCACACAATAAATATTTGTCCACTGACAGCCTGGGCTGCTTTCTGTCTCCCCCATAAGGCTGGGGACAGCATGGCAGCTGGTGGATTCCAGTATAACTTAGCAGCAGAGGCCCCAAAGCCCCATGGCCACAAGGGTGTGGGTGGTGATGCACCCCCTGCCCCTACCCAGCCCCCAGGGACAGCCTCAGGCAGGCTAGACCCGATCCTGCTGCACGGGCAGGTGAACAGTGAGCAGTGCCTGGAGGGAGTGTTGGTCACAGGCAGGCGACCCCAGGAGCTCTGGTGTGTGTGGAAAGAGGGCTCTGAGAAGCCCCTGCTTCCTACAAATCAAACAGCGTCTTGGAGCAGAGTTGAGGCCTTTGTGGGAATGCAGCCCCATTTGACTGCTCAGGCCGCCTCAGGTAAGCAGTTCCGTTCACTTAACAAATATTTATTGAGCTTCTAGCCAGATGCCGGGTCTTGTCGGAGAGAGCTGTTGTCAGGCTTTGAGGCGATGGGGTGGCGGCAGAAAGGGCTCAGTGCAGGTTTGCAAGGGGAGTCGAGCTTGAGGGAGGGCTGTAGACACGGTTTCTGCCCTTTCAGAAACTGTCCATGTCTCCCTGCTCCTCAGACCTAGCCTGACCACAGAACTGACAGGCATAAGCCCTGCCTACGTGGAAGCTCTGGTGGCAAAGGCCACGAGTAAAGGCCAGATGTCGCCCCTGAGGCCTCCTTGCTGTACACAGGCATTGGGCATCCAAATGATGGCAAAAGTAGGACCGACTTCTCATTCGTCCTTTCTCCTTAAATTGCAGCCAATTTCTTGGCAAAGGGCAGATTAAACCAACAAGCCCTTCCCAGTTGTAAAGGACTTTGTCTCCCAGTCCAGGTTTACCTTTCACCCTGTGCCATTGTCACTAGAGTTTTTTCTCCTATGTTTCTGCCATGGAAAAACTTATACTTGAAGACCTCCAAAGACAGGGAGCTCAGGACTCTCTGCGCATCAGTGTGATCTTAGTAGGGTGGCTGTCCTGAGGATAAACAGGCAACAAGGAGAGGCTGGGTTGTGAGAAGGCTGTGGGGACTCAGGAAACGCTAGCACCCTGGGAGAGGCTGCAGAAGACAAGGGGAGGGAAGCCGAGAGCGAAGCCAGACTCGGCCATTCACCTGCCCAGCTTGGAGGGCCAGTGTGCTCAGGACAGATAAACTGACTATAGACCACCTGCTGCCTTGAGTCATCTACGACTTGGCCCCTTGGAACTTGGCTTGGGGAATGGTGAGGGCTGAATCTCCACAACTGCAGCAGAGCACATATGGGGGAACACACCTGGATACATGCGGGCCACACAGGAGGCCGAAGGACAAGTGACATTAAAGTTCATCAGGCAAAAAGGCCCGAGGAATCACTAAATCCAGAGCCACTGTGCTCCAGCTGTATGTTCAGGCTCCACAGTGTTTATCTGTAAGGCCTTTGGTGTTAACAGAGCAGTTGAGCTTATTATCAGCTTCTGAGAGCCTCTAACGAGTAATGAAAGCGAGTAAATCTAGTTTTAACAAACAAGTGATTGACCTTAAGAGTGGCAGCATAAACAGGACTCCGGATGAGGAGTTTGCTCATTGCTCTACCTGGAGAAGATCAATAGAACTGGCTACAGAAACAAGCATTCAGACATTTCTTTTGACATTTCTACCCTATCTTCTATTCACAAATCCAGTAGGATATGGACCAGCTTTCTAAGGCAACCGTATTTGTTCAGTGGTCGCAAGGGCCTGGTCCTGTTCATGGTTTCTAAGACTTTTTTGAGGTGAGTGACGCTCTATGGGTGGATTCCTGCTGCCACTCCCCCTGCTGCTGCTCTGCCTGCTTCTCAGGTTGTCTGTAGGCAGTGTGGTAGGTACAGCGGAGAAAGCATGAGCTTCGGAGTCCTGGGAACTGGGTTCAAATGGAGGTTCTCTCACTTACTAATTTATTATTGGGCAAGAAAATGTTTACAAATATTTTCTGTGTTTCTAAATGGGAGCAATGAAATTGGCCAGCCTGTGGGCTCTGAAGGGAACCAGATGTTAAGACGTGTGAGAGCCCCCATGCAGCGTGGGGTCCGGACTCCATGGGTTCTCCCTCCAGCAATGCTGGTTCTCTATCCTTGGCCCAGTGTGGGCCAAGGGGACACTTTCTCCACCGGCAGCCCTGAGTGGGAGTTGCACAACCTTCCCTGTACCTTCCTGAAGCCCCAGTGTGTCAGGCCAAAGCACCCATCTGGCCACATGACACTGTCCCCTCATCCAAAGGCCCCTATGCTAGCTCTGCAGACAGCCTGAACCAGATATGGTCACCACACCCTATAGCGTGCCTTTCCCTGGAGGTGCTGTGGCTGGGACACCTGAGATTCCTGGGGCTTAAGAACAAGGCCGGGGCCATCTGAGCATGTCCACTCCCACCAAACCCCACTGGGCGAGAACATCAGGGCTTACCAGTCCAGAGCAGATATTGGCCCTCGCACTCTGGTGCCATCCACGTCAGCTTCACCGAGAACTCTCACATGCATTTTACCAGGGCTCAGAGGAGCCCAGAGGAACAAAATAGAGTCTACCTCCTATTTTGCTGTCTCTTGAGAGAGATCAACTTAGCACACAGGAAACAATCAGAGAACAAGATAATGCTCCGTTATCAACTTCATGTACATCTGAGGGTACGAATCACAGGTCTTAGTTACTCAGCTTTAAAGAGCTGGAGTAGTTCAGTGGTTTTCATGGCTGGCCTCCCAGAACCCTGGGCTTCAGTCTTGTGGGCCTCGGGGAAATAAGAAAGGGCCATGGGTAGCCACCCAAAATCCTCCAGTGCTTCATTCTTCAGCAAGATTGATCAACAGTTGTGTTTCCTTTAGTGGGACATGCTTAATTTTGTTGGGGAAAAAAAAAAAAAAAGAGTGTGGAAACCACTGGATTAATTGAGCTCCAATTCCAGGATTTTTACTCAGAGAAGTAACATAGAATGTGCTTTGAACAAAAGAGATTTTAAGTCTACTGGATGAAGAGAGAAAGCGTCATGTATGGTGCAGGAGATTTGGCCAGCCCCAGGGAGGGCAACTTGCTCTTCCCGCTGTCTGTCTGCTGGCCCCATGAGCTCCTCTGGGTGGGAACCTCGGGACTGCGTGAGTCTCAGAGTTTGAGGCGCCGTTCTTCTTGCAGTCTGGCTTCTAACTGCAGCCGCTTCTTCACCTGCTGCTCCGTGGAAGACCCAGTGATGAGCACTTCTGAGGAAGGGAAAGGGAAGGAAAGCCAACAGGACTGCACCCCAGCCATGCACCCAAGTTTGCAGGTCCATTTTGACTAAGGTCAATCTTTATTTCTTCCACTTCATTGTATCAAAGAACAGCAAAAGGTAGCATAGTGATAATGCCGCATGAAATCTGTGGTGCATCGTTATGTAGTTCTTGTAACGCTTTGAACAATACATTCCATGGGCACTTGATAGATGTAGGTGTACACCCTCTCTTTGTCCCCAAAGGGTGGGGGGCGGCCTTGTGAAAACAATGACCCTATTTACCAAAGGACACCTTTGACATCTCCAGCTCCTCATCGTAGTCTTCTTCCAATGACCCTAAAAGGCAGGAACTTCTGTCCTTATTTTCCAGATGAGGAAACTGAGGTTTGGAGAGGGTAAGTGACTAGCTGAAGACAGCAGAGCTTATATCTGACCCGAGACTGACCCTAGATTCTTGCTCTTTCTGTGTTGCCTCCTGGTTCTCTCAGCACAGCAGTTGCCAAGCGTGTGGCTGGGATTAGGAGGAAGCTGGGCAATGGGGGTCGGGGCTGGCACCCAACCTCCATTTGTATTCTGGGGTTTAAAATTCCAGAAGGTGGGGCAGGGGCAGGGTAGAGCCAAGCTCTGGAAACAGGAAGTAGCCGCGGGGTTTAGAAAAACCCCAGTTGTGGGCCACCAACTGGCAGCAGAGACTTGGCCCGGGAGGAGCAGAGGGGCAAGTCCCAGAGGTCTCAGCAGCCAAGGGTCAGGTGGAGCACTTTGGCATCTACCTGAAAGGAGCCCAGGTGTTTCTGCAGTTAGAATCACAAAATGGAATACAGAGAACACCAAGCTACTCAAGGAGCAAACCTATTTCCTGCATGTCTCCCGCATCGTTCCCAGTGCCCGAGTCCCTTTGGGTCACACTCTGAGCTCCTGTGGATTTCCCACGCTGCCCTCTCTGCCTTTCGTGCAGGACCTGTCTCATTTCTCCACATAGCAGAATGTGAACACCGGCCGGGGCATCTTTTTCCTGATCTCTTCCTGCAGCCCCAGCCCCAACTTTATTCATAGAAACTGCTCAATAAAAACCTGTCCGTTGGGTCCACAGGTGTTTGTATCGGGTCACCTGGTCCATTAACATCACGTCTGCAGAGCTACGTAGAGATTCCCAAGACAAGGATGATGGGAAAGACAAGGTCTCTGAAGGCAGTTCTGGATCAAATCCCAACGCAGTCATTTATTCTGCATGTGAGCCTGCCCGGACTCCATGTACCAAGGGGGCAGAGTGGTGAACACTACGTGACAGGATAAACCTAAAGCCCCCGGACTATGCTGGCTGCCAGGAGGTGAAAGCCACTTCTATGACCTTTGATACACAGAGCTCTTACACCTCCTGTCACCTACAGAGGAAGTGGTTGACTTCCTTGCTTTCTGGGTGGTCTTTGGAAAGCTCAAATTGGCTGTCATCTCTCCCTATGGCCTTCCCTCTTCTCCATTACTGGCCTTGGGCTCTGGGTACCCCATATCCCCATGCCCCCCAACAAGCCATTCCCTTAGCCTGGTGTACCCTTCCCTCCTCTGTACCTGCCTCTGCCCCATGCATCCTTCAAGCCAAGCCCTGGTGACCCAGCTCTGAAGAAGCCCTCTGACATCAGTATCTCCCACCTGACCCTCATCCTGGCCAGAGCCCGAGAAGTGGCATGTGGGAGGGTGAGCGTGTAGTGTGTGTGAGCACGTGTGACGAGGTATGGGCAGGCCCCTGCTGCTCAGCTCGTGACCTGCTTTCCTCCCTAGCTGACTACTTTATTTTGGTGTTTGGCTTCAGCTCTCAAAGACTTCCTTGTTCTGTGGGCTTCCTTCCTCCTCAAGCCCTCTTACCTCGCAGGACAGGTTTTCTTCCTGGCCAGGTGGCTTTAGCAAGACCAGGAACTGAGCGGGCCCAGCTGGAGCCCTGAATGAGGCCCTGGCTGACTGCTCCCTTCTGGAGCCTTGCCTTCTCCGTGCCTTCCCCTGGCCCCCCTGCTCGGCGCCTGGCTTGGGCAAGGAGCCACGGTGTCCAGGAACCCTGAGGACTTAGGAAATGTCTTCTCCCATTCCCTGGCCTTGGCCTGGACCAACCCCTGCTCCCCAAGACCACTGACTAAAGGATGTGTTGAGAAGGCTGCCCTGAGGGTTGTGGCCCTGATGACCATACCAGGAGGGAAGGGGCTCTTCTCCAAGAGCACTCTCTTTGGGCCAAAGAATGGGCTGGAGTAGGAGCTAAAATTCTCTGCAATGTCCGTGCACCAGGCATGGAGCTAATACTTCGCAGTGATTGTGACATCTGATTCTCACCACAGGAAGTGGGGACATCAATCATCTCACGCTGAGGACATGATAGTACCCAACCCCCAGCCTGTATTCGTGCTCCCAGAGCTGTGATCTCATGTGAAAGTGGATCATCTCATGTGAAATCACATACCAGTCACAGAAAGGAAAGCTGCAGGGCCACACTGTGTTACCAGGAGGCCGCACCCCACCCCATTCATCTCTATGGGGCAGCTTTCCTGGGGTGACCCTGGTGGAAGAGCCTGGGGGTGGAGAAGATGCCTGGGGAGCAGTAACCTTTCCTTCCCCTCCCCCCAGCTGCCAGCCTTCTGGCTTCTGGCTGTGATGCCCAAGCTCAGTGCCCAGGACCGACGGTTCTCAGTGAAAACCAGTCCTCTCTGTCTTCTACCCCCAGATGCTCCGTCCTGCTTCTTAAGATCAGCCAAGCCTCAAGTCATTCCACCAAGTGCTATGAGCCTTTTCTAGCACTGGGAGCTGATGATTTTTTAAATCCTGGATATAGTGATGGGCACAACAGATGTGGAGTCAAGCGTCACGGCTCTGGCTCTGGCTCTGAACATGTAAGTCTGTGTAGGTAGATCTCTTCATCCCCTGGGTCTCTACTTTCTCATCAGGAAAAGGGGTAACCACAGTAGCTGCCATTCCTACAGCAGGGATTCTCGTGAATGCCAAATAAGGTACAAATATCCTACATGAAAGGCCTTAAAAAGTGCAGCGAGAGATCCCACCATCATCATCATCATTGTTTACAGCATCCTTGGCCAGAACCTAAGGACCCAGGGTGAAGGCAACAAAGACGTTAAGCCCCTGGTGCAGGGCCAGGCCCATGGCCACCAAGAGTTCAGTAAATATTGGTTCCCTTCCCTTCTTACTTGTTCAGGATCTCCTTAAGCTGGTGTTAGGTAAACAAATGCCTGACTGGTGAGACTCCCTACGGCGGAGTCCATGTGTAACATGGGCTCCTGGGCTCATCGGTCTAGATGGACTCCCAGAAACATTCCTCCCTGTCGGCCAGGCCTGTACAGCACCAGTGATGCACAGGGGAGTGCGCTGCCCATGGCGATTTCCACGCAGCTTCCCCGTCCACGCCTGGTCAGGGGCGTCGGTGCAGGTCGCCATGCTCTGCCTCTGGTTCTCCATGATAGTGATGTCTGCTGACACAGTGTCATCCCAGGGGACAAGTCCTGGGTCTCAAAACAAACAAGTACATCCAGCAAGCCCTCTGCCTGCTCTTTATTTTTCTTTATTTTCTCTGATGTTCTTCATGCAAATATTACTATTAACCATGGGCTAAATTGAAATCTAGGCTCTGGCTGTGTATGTATGCATAGCTGTTTCTCTTATCAAGATCAAGAATCCCTTTTAAGAATCCCTTTTAAGATAGTGCCACATGGGCACTGTGGACCGTTGGTTGTTTGATTTGGATGTGTGTGTGCCGTGGCCAGCACACAAGTTCCTATTCTTGGAACCTGGTGTGTTTGCAAAAGTCCCAGAGGACTGGTTTTAGAATTGTCATTAACTTTGCTTCTAACATGAAGGAGTCCCCTTGAGGCCCATGCTGCTTTTCTCTCAGCTCCACCCACTACAGCCCCATTGCCCTCAATGTCACTTGACCCCCTGCACCTGTCAGGTCAGCCTGTCTGGGTGGGCTGGGCTCCTGGGGGTTATAGAGATAAGGTCTTCATCCAAAAAGCATCTCCAAGTCATCGTGTGTGAGTGGGCCACACCATCATTTAGAAGCAAATGGCACCAACAAGAGGTGCTGTGTGCATTCAAGCTCATGATTTGTGAGTAGGGATACAGGTGTCTTTGTTGGGGTCTGAGACTTCAAGGATGGGGAAGGTTGGTAGGGGAGGGACAGGGAAGGCACTCCCATGTGCGTCAAGCAAGGAATAATTGGCTGAGGTTTGTGAAGAGACTCGTAAGTGAAGGGACTATTTGCAGAGATGCTATCAAGTTCCAGGAACTAAGGGGAATGTAAGGCACCCCGGGACTGGCCGCCATGAGAGCTAGTGCCACCCCTGGGCCCCAAGGAGCAGGGAAGGAAGCAGAACTCCAGGAACCAGGTTCAAAGCTGGAGATGTGGGAGAAGCCAGAGCTCACAGGGACAAAGCCAACCCCAGAACATGACAAAAGAGGGTGAGCAGGGCCTCCTGGCCTCTTTTTCTTCCATTGCCCAGTCTCCTACCAGGACTCCCCACAGGGAATCCAGCTGGGAGCCAGATGCAAGGAGCCGGGGTATGTGTTGCACTGAGAGCACTGCCCGGGGGTACAGAGCAGGACAAGAAGGGATCAAAGGGACAAGGAGAATCATCTGCACAGAAAGCTCTGGACAGGAGTTAGGTGACAGGGTTCTAACCCTAGCTCGACTGCTAATTCCTCGTGTGATTTTCAGCAGGTGGCTTTGCTGTGCCCAGTCTCAGCCTCCTCCTCTGGGGGTGGAGATGCTGGACAAGGTCGGTGTTTCGCAGAGCTTACTATGCCCATTGCTTGTGTACGCAGGTTAATTTTAGCAGCACACAGCTTGTCTCAATACCCAGCCCTCCCCTCTGCGTAAGTGCCACCACCATCAGCGGATGGGAGCTATTTCTGGGCCACATTTCTCCATCATGTGGTCCACCCCTTGCACGCTCGAATTTGGATACAGACAGCTAGAAAATAGGCCTCACCTGTGGGTCCATCCCAGGGAGCCTTGGTCTGGGGTGAGGTGATGCTCTTAAACTGTAAGGGCTGGAAGGGCAAGTGCCACTGGCTTCTATTTATGGTGGGAAATAAAGTTTTCTTATAAAATACCTTTATTGGAATTTTTAAAACACGGATATGGATAGAGAATATCGACATGGTAAAAATTATGGCGGTGGTGGTAGTGATTAGTAAGTGAGTAATGACTGGAATTTAGGGAATAAATAGTACCAATTCTACACAAAGCCTTCCGGAAACTTACAGAAGGAATATTTTTCAATTCATCCTATGAGACTAAGATTACTATGATTACTATATCAAAAGCAGAGACCTTATAGGAAGACTTCAGGGCTATCCTTCATGAACTGAAATGCAAAATTAAAAAAATTTTTTAATTAAATCAAATCCAACAATATATAAAAAAGATATCATGACCAAATGGGGTTTGTCACAGGAATGCAAAGTGGATTAACATTAGAAAATTCTATCAATGAAATTCACATTAACTGATTGAACAAGAAAAATAATATGATCATCTCAATAGACACGGAAAACACATGTGACAAAATCCAACACCCATTTGTGTTAAAGACTCTCAGCAAACTAGGAATAGGCAGGAATGTCCTCAATCTGACAGAAGGAGTCTACTAGAAACCCATGGCTGACATACGGCCTAATGGCGAAAGGTTGAGTGTCATTCGCCCTAAAGTCAGGAGTATGAAAACGAATGATGCCCCTCCCAAATGAGCAAAATCTGAACAAACGTTTCACCAAAGAAGATATGCAAGCGGCAAATCAGCACACTGAAAGATGGTCAGTTTCAATAGTCATTAAGGAAATGCATATTTAAACCACGTGACACTGCTACACACCTATTAGAATGGCCCTTTTTTCGGGATTGTTCTATTTTATTTTTAAATATCTACCCCACAGGAGGTACTTGGCTACCTCTAACTCAACCCGGAAGACACATGTCACCTTCCCGCGCCTCTTGTTGAACTCTTTCAGCTTCTCTCAGACATCTGTATGTCATGCTTCACTTTTTTCCTTTGGCACTTTCAGGAGTAAAGGAGGCTCTTCAATGAAGATAAATAGTCTGCTATTTGAGACAAGGAGAGGCCAGTGTGGTGGTGGGAAAAGTCCAGGAGAAGTTGTTGGGAGACTGGGCTCCAACACCACCTCTCTTGCACTCACCTCTGGGTTACCTGTTGTGACCCTGGTCTCATTCTCCCTACATGGGCTCCACCCCAACAAGGAGCACCTCCAGCATCCATCTTTCTCCCCAGCACCCCAGGGGTCTCCCCCAGCTCTTGTTCTTCCACAGCCACATCGGTCCTTCCTCAGGTTGCGTTGGCCCCACTTCCCTGGTGCGTGTGTGGCGCGTCTCCACCCCTCTGAGCATCTCTTGTGCGCATCTTTGTCTCTCCTGGGGTCTGTTATGGGTCCCCGGTCTGAGGTCCTCCCGTCACCTCCCTCTGGGGAACACTCACTTCAGGACTCAGGTCAAGTACCATCTCTTCCAGAAAGGCTTCCTGACTGACCTCCTCCCCCAGCACCCATCCTAGGCTGGGGATGCGGTGTCCCAGGAAGCCTCGTGTGGCCCACAGGACTCCAGCAAGAGTGAATGAGGGCACCGGAAGAGCTGGAGCCCAGTGCTCAGGACGATGCGCAGCCCAGTGGTCCTTGTTCAAAGTGGCTCATTATAAAATTTTCAAACACACATAACAGAGAAAGCAGTATAATAGCCCTCTTTGCACCAGCCACACAGCGTTAACAATGATCCACTGTGGTCAACCCCAGCGTCTGTCCCCTGTTGGGTCATTTTATCCATACGTACTCCAGTATGACTCTCTAAAAGGTAAGAGCTCTCTTTAAAAATCCATAGTGCTATTATTATCAAATCTAAAAATATGAAAATAAGGACAAGAAGTCCTTAACATAACCTCATAGCCATTTATTGACATTTCCCCAGTTGCCCCATAAATGTCTTTTACAATTGTTTATTAAGTCAGAACCCCGACGGGGTCTGCATATTGTCTTGGGTAATGTGTCTCCTAAATCTACTTAATCTATACAGCTTCCCCAACCCTCTTTTTTTAATGCCACTTATTTGTTGAAAAAATAAAACCCAAACCAAAGACCCAGGTCATTTGTCCTTGGAGTTTCCCAAGTTCTGGATCTGACCAGTTGCTGATTTTATCTCCATATTCTTGGTTAACACATTCCCTATCACCTGCATTTTCTGTAAATGTACAGTTAGACCCAGAACCTTGATCAGATTTGGGTTTTTGGCTTTTTTGTTTGTTTTTTTTTTGTTTGCAATAACCTCCAAGAAGGGTCATGTGCTCCCTGTTAGATCTCATAACGAGGCATGTCTGATCCTCTCTCTGTGAAGTTATAGCCAGTCTGCAAGCTCAAGTGGTGTTACCTGGACCTCTCCATCATAAACTCCCCATTGGTCCTTCAGTATGTGATTTTAACAGCCAAGGGGGCCCATCACTTCATTAGGGTTTACAGAGTGGTGATATCCTATTATTCCTTCTCCATTTTCTAGGTGAAATTAACTATCTTATAAAAACTCTTTTCTTCATTAATGGTTTCCCTGCACTGAAGTTTGTATAGAAAAGGCAGGATAAACATTTGAGCCTTTCCTTTTTAAAATAATAATTTAAATTTTTTTTCAAAATAATGTGTTGGTTCTCTAGCATTTTCCAAAGGTGACAAATGAGTTTATTAAGCTATCATCATGAACTCAATATTTGGTTTATTTCAATCCATCTTAGTCATTTTTATTTTGATGATAAAATTTTTCCATTACTGGCCAATAAGAAATATTTTGAGTTAGCTCCTGGTTCAACTGTAGAAATTTGGGACAGATTTATTTGCTTTCTGGTATGATAAGATGGTTCAGCTCATCTTATATTTTTTCTTACCTCAACCCTAGAACCACCCATTTCTCCGAGGTTCCCCGGTTCACTGGAGACCCCAACCTGGAGCCGTAACGCTCACTGCTTTCAGGTTAACGTTGCTTAAAGAACTGTTCGGTGGACAGATTGAGGTGATGTGTGTTTTCTGTATGAAAGAGAAAACACGTCATAAGTTCATATTGAGATTTCCAGTTCAAGTTTTAGATTACATGATTTTTTAACATTGCCTATATTGTCTTATGGTTGTATCCCTTTTTGCATTGTGCTGACAATCTTGGCTTCTAACTATGCTGACACCATTCCTTACCTACAGAGCAACGAGCATTCTTAACCCAGGATGCATGGGGTTCTATGCACCCCAGGGGCTAGATGCAGAATGGCACAAGAGTGTGGGTGGAAATGTTCAAGTGTGAGAGTGTGAGTACGTGAGAATGAGTATATAGGTCTCTGTGAGTGTATGTATGTGTGTGAGAGTTGAGTAAAATGCATGCATTAGCAGAAGAACATTTTTCTGAGGAGAGGATCCACATACTCATCATAGTGTCAAAGGGTTTTTAATCTTGGCACTATTAATGTTCTGGACTAGATAACTATTTGTGTTGGGGGCTGTCCCATGTGCTGCAGGATGCTGAGCAGTGTTGCTGGCCTCTACTCACTAGGTGCCAGTAGCACCCTCCCAGTGCGACAACCTAAAATATCTCCAGACATTGTCAAAGTTATCTCTGGTTAAGAATCACTAGTCTAGGACCCCCCAAAATTATGAGTCTATCTAATGGGAATTCTATAACATTTCTGGAGGAATGGAGAATTGCTTTGGGAAATGCCATGGAAAAAATTACAGTGGTTGCTTTAGTTTGCTAGGGTTGTCATAACAAAGTACCACAAAGTGGGTGCCTTACACAACAGAAATGTAATGTCTCACCATTCTGGAGGCCAAAAGTCTGAAATCAAGGTGTTGGTAGGGCCGGTTCCTTCTGGTGGCGGTGAGGAAGAATCTGTTCTGTACCTCTTGTCTAGTTTCTGGTGGCTAGCTCATGATATTTGATGTTCTGTGGCTTGTAGGAACATCAGCCTGATCTCTGCTTTCATCTTCTCAGGGTGTTCTCCCTGTGTGCTCATCTCTATGTCCAAATTTTCCCCTTCAATTAGGACACCAGTCACAGTGGATTAGGGTCCCACCCTAATGACCTCATATTGACTCCATCTGCAAAACTGCTGCTCTTAAATAAAGTCCCACCTTCTGAGGCACTAGGGGTGAGGACTTCATGGTATCTTTTTTGGGGCAGTCACAATTCAAGCCATACAGTGTGGCATTGCCCTCCTCGCTGGTAACAGGTAGGCGCTGCAGCAGTTGAGAGCAGACACTTGGAGTCATGCCTCCTAGGTTCGACTGGCAGCCTCAAAGTTTGCTATCCATGCCCACTTCCTGGGTTGTTATGAAGAATCAGAGAGTTCCTATGTGTGAAGTCCTTGGCCCACTGTCTGGCACATCATAAGTGTGTATAAGTGTTAAACACCATCAGCACTGCCATTTGGTCGTAGTCCAGGGCTGTGAGGGTGTTAGGATGGAGGAAGTAATGAATGAATGTGGGTCAGAATGTGGAGCCTGCTTGTGTTGGCTACTTTTACAGGGAATCCTACCTAAGGATAAGAGAAAGAAGTTCCATTTAGTGAGTACCTTCTGTGTGCCTGACATTGGGACGATGTCACAAATGTAACAGCTGTTGCTCATCGATAGCCAGGAGAGAGATCTTTGCAGCCCCATTTTCTAATGAGGAATGTGAGGTTGGGGGCGGGGGGAGTTAACCAGCACTGTCTGGCCACCAAGCCGGTGCTCTTTCTTCCCCACCCCTCTCCCTGGGGGTGAGGAGCACAGAGGCCCTTCCTCCCCGCCCCCACCAAACTCATCCTGGTAGGTGAGCCCTGACCTGTGCGGGAAGAACCCTTGGACCTACCCCGGCTCTCAGCTCTCCATTGCTTAGCCCGTGAAATGGGGGCTGAGGCATCTGCTGGAGCCCACCCTACAGACCAGGTACAAAGACGCTGTGAAAGCGTGTTGGGAACCCGGGCCAGTGCCAGTGGACAGAAGGCTCTGTTGTTAGTTGACTGCGATGTGCACTGCTTTTCAGTCAAATCCCCCAGGGAGCCTTTTCTACTTAACGTTGGCTAATTGACTCTGGTCTCAAGATCACCAAATTCTACACAACAGAGTTAGAACCTATACACCTTTTCTATACGCCATATCCCCAGTGCTTTCTAGAGGTTAGCTCAGTAGTGAGACAGATGAATGACTCTTTAAAGAGAGGGAGTTGGCCCTGTGCTCTCCTGACTCGGACAGTCAGGGATGTGAGGGCTCAGGGCTGCTGGTCCAGGCCCTCGGTAGACAGGAGGGGAGCAGTGGCCGTCTCTGGGCGCCCCAGGCTGCTCTAAGCACTTGACATTTATCCCTAACAACCTATGAGATATATACTGTCATTAACCCTATTGTTTAAGCCTTTTGTATTGAACTAATTTCAGATATGAAAAAATGTTGCAAAATACAGTCCGAAGAGGCCCAGCACACCCTTCACTCAGCCTCCTCTCATGCTAATGCCCTGTGAACCCCAGTACAAGGGTCAAAACTAGGACATTAGTGTCACCAGAGATGACAATAATACTAATCTACAAGCCTTATTTGAATTTTCCAAGTCATCCCACAAACATCATTTCTCTATTCTGGGATCTAATTAGGATCTCACTTTGCATTTTGCATTTATGTCTCTTTATAACCCTTCAATCTGGGACAGCCCATCTGTCTTCCCTTGTCTTTCATGACCTTGACACTTTTGAGTAGTTCTGATGAGTTATTTTGTAGAAATGTCTCTCTATGTGCATTTGTCTTATGTTTCCTCGTGTTCAGATTATGTGGTTTCGGCAAGAAAACCCCAGAAGGGAGGCTGTGCAGCTCAGTGGGGCATATCTGCAGGTATCTGAGGCTGCACAGATCTCATTTTAGAGGTGAGTGAACTGCAGCCCTGCAAAGGCCAAAAAACTGGATAAATGCAGCTAATAGCTAACATTCTTTGAGCCCTAACCCATGCCCCAGGGAAAGTAATATAAGGGTATATATTGAATGACCTATATACCTGGGGGTACAGTTAATAGGTCTCCAAATTCGGCAGCCAGCCGGCGAAGGAATGGGGAGAGGACAGGGAGTAAGGGGCTTGGGGAGGCTGGGCTACAGGTCAGACGTGGCCAGGCTGGGCCCCTCTGGTGCTTCTGACCCAGGCAGATAGGAGCAGGGGTGGGGATAGGGGCCCAAACCAACTCAACAAGGAAGCAGCCTGGGCCCCAAGGCTGAGACTGGCTACAGCGGGGCCGCAACTGGGGCCTTGCAGGGGCGGGGCTTGCTCCAGGGGTCAGGCTGAGGGAGGACCTAGGCCTGAGCCAGACCGGAGTGGGGGCTGCAGGCCCTCTCTGTTCAAAGGGAAGGGGCAGAGTTGGGGTGTGGCTCCAGGCCCCTGCAGTGTTCCCTTCCAGCCCAAGCTGGTCAGGGTGGGGAAGAAGGAAGGAGTGACAGCTCTCCCCCCTGCATTATGAACATAAGTACATTCAATGCACTTTGCACACTGCCTTCCTCACAGGGTCCTGCCTCCTGTCTCTCTCCCTCCGACACCTCTGAGCTCCCCATCCTGGCATCCCGCTCTCCCTTTGTCCATCTTCCTCCTGTCTGTCTAGCCAGCACTCCCTTCTTGCCTGCCTTTCTGTCTCTTTCTGGGACTCGATAAAAGAAACAACAGCCATCAGGATGGAGAGCTGTCATCCCGGACCCTGCTGTCTTCTCCTCTCTGCAGGCCCTGTGCTTCCCAGCCTGCCCCTTGGAGCAGGACAGAGGTCCAGAACTCGTCAGGCAGGCCGTCCGAGAGCTCCAGGGCCCTAGGGCACTTCCACACGGCAGCTCTTGCAGGCTTTGCTCTCCCAGACCCCTTTACTTTCCCTTAACCATGGGCAGCCACCCTGCTTTACCCCAGGGCAAGGGGGAGAATGAGGAGGACTTAATTCCTGGCGCTTGGACTCCTCACAGTCATGGCCAGATCAGTGAGATTAGCCCTATTGTATGGAAGAGGAAAATGAGGCTTCGCCTGCCACTCCAGAGGACAGCAATGGTCTCTCCTGCCTTCCTTCCCCTTTTGGTTTTTTGACCAGCATGGCCCAATTTATCATGGTTTACGGCTGCAGCCCAAACCACCAGGGGCTACAACTTCCCAGTTTTCTCTCCAGGCATTTCTCCCACCCTACCCAGGTCTCACTTCTAAATCATACTGTGGGGATAGCGGCTTTAAATGTTCTGTCTGTGTTTTCCAGCGGTGTGTATGCTGGTCATCTTCCTGCCATCTGCCCTTGGGAGGGAATGTAGTCCACACCGGAAGGAGGAGCTTTTGACTTGAGATTGAAATCAGCTCCACCTTTGTCATCATCACTGACCTGATTTCTACTTTCCCTGGCATCTAGTACCCAAGGTTACATTTATCCTTTGGTACCCACCTTGTAAGGCCTGCCTATTGTTGTGGCCTTCCGAGAAATTTTAGTCACCAAGTCTGTCACCTGCAGCCCCAGTGTGCCTCAGCATCAAATGTTATTGAGCTCTCATGAGCCCCCATCCGGTCTAATCAGGGGCCTTGGGTGGCAGGGACAGTCGGTCCTTTTTAAGTGCCTGCTGAAGATGCATCAGCACCTCTGGGTAGAATTATCACCAATTGTCTGACATTTGTACCATCTTCGTCACATGTGGGCAGGTTAGAGAGAGTTGTGTGGACTGGTGAGTAAGCTGGGATAGAACCACAAAATGTTACATGTGCCCCATTGTAAGGAAAGCACCCTTTGAGGTCCACTCCTGCCTCCTGGTGCCTCTGCCCCCCAACCTTATCTCTGGCCCTGGCCTTACTTGGTACCTTATGTCTTCCTTGACCCTGTGGAAAATGACATGCCCCAACTCCTCCTCTCTGGTCACCTGGTCCTTCTGCCCTTCACAGGTGAATACAGCTCAACCCTGGCCTTCAAGGGGCTCAGGGTGCAGTGGATTCTCTGGGCAGCCTTTTTGCACTGTGCCGTTGCCGATGTCTCTCTCTGTAGGTTGCACAGTGGGAACTGTCTGGCCACTGGTCCTGTCATCATATGCACCTACCTCCTTGCTTCTCTGCTTCGAAGCTGGGAGAGTTGCTGTAATTCTGTCCAGCACCCCTGCTCCCCAGCCATGACCATCACCAGTCCATGCTCTTTATTAGCCGTTCAGGAAATATGCCTGTGGGTGGACCATGGGCTATGGACTCTCAGACAACAGAGGGCCTCTGGTTCTGGACCAGCCTCTGCCCAGGGTCACAAAGCTACTGTGATTTAGTATATAATGAATTACCGTGCTTCCCAAGCACACTATTAACTCTGGGGATTAAGTGAGCCCATGAGAGCTCAACGACATTTGATGATGAGACACTAGGAGCGGTGTCCGGCTGTAGTGGCTCCACAGTAAATGCTAGCTGCTGTTGTTGCCGTCAGTACTGTATGTTAGGCTGAACTATACAAAACTGCCATTTTTGCAGGCCAGGAGTGGTCAGTTATTGGCAATTTCATATGGGTCAACACAATTTTTCCCCCTCAAAATTGGCTTACCTTGATTATTAAATGAATGTACCTTTGAAAGAAACTTTATATCTTGACTAACTATGGGAAACTAATGGCACTTGCCGTAGTAGAAGGCGACATACACCCATATACAACGCGAGTGGTGTTATTAACGACTTAGACACTCTTGCCTCTCGAGACACTGCCTTGAGGCTGCTCTCTCCTCATTTAAGACGGACATCAGCAAGAATTCAAGAGGTGTCAGGAACATGAGCTTTGCTTTTTCCTTCAAGTAATCAGAAGAGTTAAAAGAGAACTGTGAAGGGATAACTTTCCTTCAGGTGGTCAATGCAGCCTTAGGATCCCCTGAGGCTGGCTCCTGGACTCTACGGTTGGCAGGGACCCTTGGATTTGTGGGAACCGCTCTAAATCTTTGAAAGGCTTCCCTGCAATACCGCCTCAGTGAGCTCAACTTATCACTGCTCAGCCCTTGCCCCAGGCCCAAGGCAATGGTCCTTTTCCCTGCAGAGTCAAAGGCTGGAAGGATGTTAAAGACCATCCGATTCAATCTATTTGTTTTTCAGGTGCAGAAACCAAGACCCAGAGGAAGAAGGACTCACCCAGGGTCACACAGCAACTCACGGCAGGAGCTCCCTAGTACCTGGGTTTCTGAATCTTAGCCCAGCCCCCTCTGGTCTGCCTAACACCTTTCTACAAGTCCCCCACACTACTGCAGCCCCAGACAAGAGCAGGGGTGCCTGGGCTTCCTGAAGGAAGGTCCCTAGGCTGTAACTGTTCTTGACAAGCCAGTCTTCTTGCCTCCAGGAGAAATAGGACCAGGTCTTATTCATATCAACGCCTAGCATACACACGCACAAATGTATGCTGAACAAGTAATTAGGCACTGACTGAGTATCAAACCTGTATCCTAGTTACGTGCTCTGACAAGGAATAGAACCTGCAGCCCTTTGGCCCCACGAACCAACTAAGCCACACGAACCAGGGCCATTAACTCATTTTAAAGAGGAGAAAAGTGGAGGCCTAGGGATGTTAAAAAGCATGACCAAGGTCACATAGCTAGTAAAAAGCACATTCAGGCTTAGAACACAATTCTACCCACTCCAAATGCATAGCTCTCCCATACTTCCTCCTAGCATTCTGTAGAGTAGACGGGACAAAGAGGAGTTCTGATAGCAGATGAGGAACTGAGGTCCTGAGAGGTGACGTGTTCTCCAAGGACACAGGGAGGAAGAGCCGAGGCCTAGCCTGGAGCTCAGCCCTTGGCCCCACACTGTGACCTCTTGAAGCTAGGTTCCACTCCTCTACCAACAGCCTCAGGCAGGGCCTTCTGGGGCTATGATGGCACTGCCACCATCCAGCACCTCCCACCCAGTCTCTCCCAGAGCCTCCCACATGGTTTCCCTGCTTGGACAAGCTCCTGAAGCCTCTTCTCCACCCAGGGACCACAGTGGAAGTCACACTGCGTCTCCTCACAATGGAAACCCCCACTGGTTTCCCACCCCCTTAGATAAACTCTGCCTGCTTGCCATGGCCCCTAGGCCTTGCACAATCAGTCATGCACATCCTCTGGACCTTCCTGCAGCTCCTTGAAGACACAAAATACAAAACATATTCCTTAGGACTCTAGTTGCCCCTCCACCTCCTGAAATGCTCTTCTCCCAGATACCTGTATAGCATTAGATTCTGAACTCTTTCTTTTGTTTATGGCCTGTTTGCACTGAAGTATGAGCTCCAGAGAGCAGGAGCCAGAGGCCCCCTCGGAGTGCCTGCCACGCGCTCAGCCTCATTCTGCTGCAGATTGCCGGGGGAGGCCGGAGCCTGGCACAGGCACGAGTTCAGAGCCAGCTGTGCCCTCTTCATGGGACCTGGAGCGCCACAAACTGGGCAAATGATAGGCAGGTCTTCCAGAGTTAACAGCGGTCACTGCCTTCAGGGGAAGCTCTCTGCCCATGGGCTAAGGCACCGGGAGGAAGAAAGAAAAAAGAAAAACCATATCACCAGGCAGGCCAGTGCCGGTGCCTTTTCCCTGCCTGAGACACACACTTCATTTAATTTTCATAGCAGAGGGACATGTGGGGTCTTTTGAGCATCGATGTGCTCATGGGCCAGTCCAAGTATAAGACAATGAGTGGAGGAGCCAGCACAGAACACCTCAGCCCTCTGTCAGTCTTGCCCAGATTAACAACTTCATCCAGCGTCTTTGTTGATATTGACACTCAGTTGCTAGGTAACATGTTCGCTGCCCAATGAATAGAGACTTGAGGGCCAGGGGGCACAATCAACAGATTGGCAAATAAGGCAGACGTGCTGTGACTTGATATGCCCACAGTTGTGCCCAGGAGTAGTACAGGGACACTGATTGCCGGCTGTCCAAGCCCATGAGCATCTCTGGTTAGAGCAGCCTCGTGTCCAGGTGGGGCAAATCGGGGAAAGTGGCTCTGTTTTCACCCAGGGTCCATCTTCATGGTAACGTCAACGCTCCTGGCCTCTTGGCGGGAGTTCTTGTTCAGCAAGACTACAGTGCAGTCTCCCTGCAATACTCTGGCGTTCTACAGAGGCCTGATGCATGTAATCTTGGCAGCCCCCCAGCCACCCTTTACTCGTGTCCCCAAGGGGTGTGCCATCCTGAAAGCACCCACGGCTGGGAGCCAGGTGGCCATGGAGCTGTGCTTTAGCCCTTGGGCCTGCCACTTGGGAATGTAATGCCTACATCACCAGGGTGTTCAAAGGGAGGGCAAGGACTGCCGCTTAGGAAGTACCAGCTGGATGGCAGGCACTGTGTTAGGGGCCACTAGATGTTTCCGTTAGGTCTTCTAACCACTGCCCCCCACCATGAAGTGGCTGATGTTTTTAACTTATTTTCCACAGATCGAGTGACTGAGTCCCAGTTAAGTGATCAGCCTGAGAGTGCTCAGTGAGGGTTCAATCTGTGAACTTTGGAAGCCCCACTTTCCACTGCGCCATGCCCCATTTAAGGAGGAGCCACCGGAGAGCGGGTGTTCAGTGTCTGTGGGGGACGCACAGCGTGGGCATTGCAGGGAGCTAACAGGACACCGGGTTCAGGGCCTCCTGCACAAACCCCGGTCAGGGAGTTGATCCCGTGCCCTCGCCCCAAGCTGCCGACTGACTCAAGGCCTCCGGAGTAAAGGTGAGTCTGAGGAGCAGACTGAAAGCCACCGTGGGGGCGGGGCTAAGCAGCGGGCACTGTGCTGAGCAGGATGGGGAAGCAACGCTACTCCAGATAAAAACCCAAAGCAGGAACATGAGAACAACCTCAGAGACAGAGACTCTGCAAACAGCAATCATGGCTCCTAACACAGGGAGGGAGGAGAAGAAAGTGATCAGTGAATGTGAGAAGAGGAATAGGGGAATCTGGACCAGTGCAGAGTCTAGGCACTGACAGTTCCCATCAGTTTTGAACAAGAAGAATCTGGCCAAGTCTACACGGGACTCAGAGACTCTCCATTGTACGCAGGCAGGCCGGAGCCAGCTCTATAGGCAACTCTTGCCTCACTTTGCAGTGGAGGTCCTGTCGTGCCCAACCAGCACATCTGTGGCCTCCGTAGAGTCTTGGTGAAAGAGACTTTATTTGTTCTCTTATTCATTCACTCCACAGATATTGTGCCTTCTCAATGTCAGCCTGTGTAGGTATTGAGGTTATCATTGAGTAGGAGCTGGGCCTGGTCCCTACTTGAATGGAGCCTTCAATTTGGGAGAGGAGAATGAAAGGAAGGATATGATCACGCAGCTACCTGTCTAATTGTAATTGTGCTAAATACTAAGAAGAAGTTGAAAATGCAGTGTGTGCATGAAGCGGGGGGCGGGGCTCACAGGAAGCCTGCCTAAGAAAGCCGCGGTGAAGCTGAGACAAGAGGATGCACTGGAGACATGCAGGGGATGGGGGAGCGTGGGATGTGCCAAAGGTGGGAAAGGGACTGGAATGGTGGGGGAACAGGGAAAAGCCCAGTTTGACTGGAGCTAAAATTGAGAGGGGGATTGGGATGGGAAATGAGGACAGAGCGTAGATTCCTCAGGCATTGTCAGCTATGATATGCCCTTGGATTTTGTTCCAATAATAAAGTGGTGGTGGGCACTCATTGACTGTCATTATCAGGGGAGTGACACGATCGGGTCCTAGTACTTTTACAGACACTTAATTGATGAGATTCATTACACTTAGGACACCAGTCCCAGGATGGGCTGACCAGGTGGGAAGCCCCCTTCCAACAGGCCTATTTTGAGGAGCTCCTGAAGGACAGGAAACCCCCAGCCTCGGTTATTCCCAGTGTCTAGCTTGGACCCCAAACAGAGAATGAGCTCAATCCATGCTTTTTGCATTGATGGAAATCGTCTAGGAGACCCCTGCCCTTTAAATGTGTAGGGTAAGTGAAGTGTAACTGGTAAGTTTGCTCCTTCTACTCTCCTCTCCACGGATCCATACTCCTGGCCACTGTCAAAACTGCTAGACTCCGTACCCTGCAGACTCTTCCATGAATCCCTGGGTTATTCACCCATTGAGCTCTAGCACCCTTTCTTCCAGCATGCTTGGAGGGTGAAGTATTCCATGCACCTAAAGTGGTACATAATAGATAATTTGCTCCCCAAGGCCAAAAGCTTCTCTTGTATCTGTTTTGCACTGAACGCTGTTTTTTTAATCCTCACCTGAGGATATGTTTATGGATTTGAGAGAAAGAGAGAGAGAGAGAGAGAGGGAGAGAGAGAAACATTGATGTGGGAGAGAAGTACCAATTGGCTGCCTCCTATAAGCATCCCGACTGGGGATCGAAGCCTCAGCCTAAGTATATGCCCTGACCGGGGATTGAACCCACATCCTTTTGGTGTACAGGACGACGCTCCAACCAACTGAGCCACCTGGCCAGGGCTGCATCGAACACCTTTTAAAATATAAAATTCCCTGACCTAAAGGTAATTGAATGAGAATTGATATGCCATTTTAATATTGATTTTTAAACTAAGCAAAGACTTTATTGCTGAGAGTCAGGAGGGCTGCTTGCACCTGAACTGCATAAACCCCTTATAGTTAGAGGGTGCCTGCTCTAACACAGCACAAATGTGGCACATCTGCTACCGCTCCTCAATTTCTCCCGCGTGGCAGACATTGCTAGTTGATGGCAGCCCTTCTTGCTGCTGAGCCTGGGTTGAGATTTACAGCGCCATCTCTCAGAGCCACACTCCAGGCAGCCCCAACTAACGGGTGGGTACCAAGGCTTGAGATCTATTAGCTATTCAAGTCATTATCTCTGAGATTCCTCTTCGCAGTCACCTCACCCTCCACAATTGTCTTCCTTCCATTCCCCCTACCCTCCCCGCTCAGTATGACAAGATGCTTTTGCTTCCTTCCTTTTACTCTTTTCCACACTCCCTCCTCTCCTTTTGTCCTTTTTCTGCTACTTCTTCTGTACACATTTCTCACTCTTGGTTTCTAGAACCATAAACAACCCTGGAGAGATGGTGAGTCACCTGTGTCTCCCTTAACCACCTGACCTCTGGGCTGGCCCAGGGCTTCTTGCAGGAGGACAACAAACAGCTGAGAGCTGGGTTACCAGCTGGCTTTCGGGGCTGCCCTCTGGGTAATTTATTCAGTAGAAACTTTTCTAGTGCTCTCACATTCATGCCTTGTGTCTCCTTAATTGGTCTATATTCTCTTTGAAGAGCAGAAAGAAAAGTAAAAGTACGTGAAAACTTTTGAGCATGTACTTTCTTATTTCAGTTGTTCCTCAAAGTGACTTTTCCAGGGGCAGCTATTTTACAGATGAGAAAGCCGAAGGTTAGAGAAGTTAAGTGTCATACTAGAGGCTAATTAGCCAGTACACCGCAAGGGTTCACAGCCTGTCCCAGCCCACACATGCCCACTGTCTTTCTCGCCCTCTGCTACTGCCCTTGACCACGTGTGATTCTCTGGGCTCACCGCCTCATTGCACCATGGGTCAAGGCAGAGGCTTAGCTCCTGCCGGGGCCACGGAGCCCTGGGGATTTTCCAAAAGCAGAAGTTTTTAATTTTGAAGAAATCCAGTGTATTAATTTTTTTCTTTTTTCATTTTATTTATTTTATTTTTATTTTTTGGTGTATTTTATTGATTATGCTGTTACAGTTGTCTCATTTTTTTTCCTCTCCTTTATACCCTCCACCCTGCACCCCATCCCATCACCCTTAGTTCATGTCTATGGGTTGTACATATCAGTTCTTAGGCTTCTCAATTTCCTATACTATTCTTAACCTCCCCCTGTCTATTTTATTCTTTGGTTTTGTTTGTTTTTGTCAACACTTTCCTGCCACCACTTTCCCCAGGCCCACCCACCCCCACCTCCCACCCTCAAATCCTTCCCTCCTTTGGCTTTGTCAGTGGGTCCTTTCTGCATGTTCCTTGATGACCCTCCCCCCGCCCCGCCCCATTATCCTCCTCCCTCCTACCCTCTGGTTACTGTCAGCTTGTTTTTTATTTCAATACTGCTGGTTACATTTTGCTTGTTTCTTTGTTTTGTTGATTAGGTTCTACTTATAGGTGAGATCATATGGCATCTGTCTTTCACCGCCAGGTTTATTTCACTTAGTATAGTGCTCTCCAGTTCCATCCATGCTGTCGCAAAGGGTGGTAGCTCTTTTTTTCTTTCTGCTGCATAGTATTCCATTGTGTAAATGTACCACAGTTTTTTGATCCACTCATTTACTGTTGGGCACTGAGGTTGCTTCCAATTCTTGGCTATTGTAAATTGTGCTGCTATGAACACTGGGGTGCATGGATTCTTTTCAATTGGTGTTTCAGGATTCTTAGAGTATAATCCCAGCAGTGGAATTGCCAGGTGAAAAGGCAGTTCCGTTTTTAGTTTTTTGAGGAAATTCCAAACTGTTTTCCACAGTGGCTGCACCAGTCTGCATTCTTACCAACAGTGTACTAGGGTTCCCTTTTCTCCGCATCCTTGCCAGCTCTTGTTTGTTGATTTGTTTATGATGGCCATTCTGACTGGTGTGAAGTGGTATCCCATTGTGGCTTTAATTTGCATCTCTCTGATGGCTAGTGATGCTGAGCATCCTTTCATGTGTCTCTGGGCCCTGTATATGTCCTCCTTGGAGAAGTGTCTGTTCAGGTCCTTTGCCCATTGCTTCATTGGATTGTTTGTCTTCCTGGAGTGGAGTCATGTAAGTTCTTTATATATTTTGGAGATCAAACCCTTGTCCGAGGTATCATTGGCAAATATATTGTCCTATATGGTTGGTTCCCTATTAATTGTTTTTCTTTTATGGATTCTACTTTTGTTCCATATCTAAGAATTCTCTGTTTAACCCAAGGTCATGAAGATTTTTTTCCTTATGTTTTTGTTTAGAAGTTTTATGAGCTTAGGTTTTACATGTAGGCCTATGGTCTATTTTGAGTTAATTTTTCCATCAGGTGTGAATACGAATCCAGATTTATTTCTTTGAATATGGATATCTGATTGCCCCAATACCATTTATTGAAAAGATTGAATTACCTAAATCTTTGTCATAAATCAAATTGACTACATCTCTGTGTTACTGTTTCTGAATTATGCATTCTCTTCCATTGACATGAGTCTATCTTCTGGTCCACTAATACACTTTCTTGATTTTGGTAGATTTATAGTAAGTCTTGAAATCAGGGAGTGTGAATCCTTCAACTTTGTTGTTTTTCACACTTGTTTTGGCTTTTCCAGTGCCTTGTATTTCCATAAAAATTTTCAAACCAACTTGTCACTTTCTATTTTTTAAAACTCTTGGTAGGACTTTGATTGGGATTGTATTAAATCTATAGATTGCTTGGAGGAGAACATTCCTTTTCTGGCTCTTGCCCTCAAGCTACGATCCTTGAAAGAGCTCAATTTAAAAATACAAAAAAATAATTAGAGTTATAGTGGAAAAAGCTGAGGAGAGGGTTAACCTTCATAAGTCACTGTGTACATTGATGAGATATAGATGCAGGTAGAAATCATGTTGACATTAGGCAATAATGACACCTGAAATTCCACTTCAGGGTAATCTCTGAAGGCTGGCTAAAATGCCAGAGCCAAGGGGATAGGATCACCCAAGAAATTCCTTATTGCCTTTAGCAACTCAGCTGACTCCATGCCGCTAAGCAGCTCCCTTGGCAGGGAGGGAAGAGAGCAGGTGTTGGTGGGGGCAGAAGCATGAGCTGCGAATCCTGCCGATCTGGGCTCAGGTCCCAGCTCTGCCTCTCCCAGCTGTGTGGCCCCAGGCAAGCCACTTAATCTCTCTGAGCTTTGGTTTCCTCGACTAGAAACTGAGCTGCAATGTTGTTTTTAGGAGTATGCATTCAGTTATAAATTTTATATGTGTGTGTGTGTGTGTGTGTGTGTGTGTGTGTGTATTACTTAAACGAGGGAAGGTACAATAAGGAGGAAGTATATTATGGTGGACTGTGACCCAGACAACCGAAAAGTAGGAACTGGGGTGGACAGGACTAGGCTGGCCCTGCAGGCTGGAGCCTGGGAGGGTGGTGTAGCCCCTGAGCGGTAGGAAGGCCTCGATGTGTCACAATTCCTTGGACAAAGCTTCTAAACACTTTGTTTAAGGGTACCTGAAGGAGAAAGAGGAGGGAAGGGATGAGGGCAGGGGGTTTATAGGGTTAGGATCCTGGCTTTGACTATGTGCCAGGCCCTGCGCCCACCCTGTGGCCCCAACATGGCTAAGAAGCAGGTCCTGCTCGCAAGGCCCAACGCCCTGGGTGGGCAGTGGTCTGGTGGAGATGGGCCTGCGTGCTGCAAGAGGAAAGTGGAGTTTGTGTCCTTGGGGACAGCTTGGTGCAGGTGTCAAGCAGAAGGGATGCTTTACTACAGTCATGACGGTCCATCTGTTTACCCAGCAGAGGGCGGAGGAGACCCCCAGGGTCAGGAACAGCAGGTACAGGGCCCAGGGTCCCGCACAAGCACGGAGGGCCTGAGGCTGTGCCTCGGCGGTGCCGGAGCCTGAGCGGTACACGGCTAGAGGAAGGCAATGAGGAGGCTGCAGGGGAAGGGGCTCCAGGATGCCCGCTGAGGTGCTTGGCCACCTGCAGACAGGAGGTCATGGAAGGGGCTGATGCAGGGATTGGGAGGGTTAGACCCTGGCGATGAAAGTATCACCCTGGGGACCTTGCTGGGAAGGAGAAACTGGAGCAAACAGCTCAGAGGAGAAATGGAAAGGCACGGAGCATGAGCGCCCAGGTTCTTAGCTTTACCAAGCTACCACCTGGCTGTGTGTCCTGGCTTCAGTTCCCCATCTGCAAAAGGAGAGGTTGTCCCCAAGGATCCTACTGGTCCTTCCTCTCTGAGATGCTCTGCAGCTCCTCCTTGGCCCCTCGCAGCTTTTCCCTCCAAGGCCAGGCCTGTGGCAGCCCGAGGAACTGTTCCTGTGTGTCTCTGCCAAACCTTTACATGGCTGGAAAGGCTAAAACGAGGTGCTGCAGAATCCGGGCTTCTGTGAGCCACCCCATTAATATTCCCTCCAGGAAGCCTTGCCAGACAAGGAGGAGGCAGGGGGCAGATGGGGCACTGAGAGGCCAAGTAATCTGCTTAAGGTCACCCAGCAAAGCAGCAGCAAGCTGGACCAGGCCCCAAGCCTCCAGATGTCCAGTCTGATGCCCTGCCCACTGGACCATGATGCCTTTAATGAGGCCACCTCCTCAGAGGCTGTGGGCTGGCCCACAGCCCAGGACCAGTGACTTGCCAGGCATCCTTAACAGCCATTCCAAGAGGCACTGCCCTCGGGGGCCAGGCACACAGAGGCTGGGAGTGAGCGCGTCAGCTGAGACCGGTGGTTCTTGGAGGTGGCTCCGGAGTCTGAGCATGCTCATCCCTCTGGCCAGATCCCCAAGGAAGCGGGCTCTGTGTCAAGAAGGGGAGCAGACATATCTCAGGATCTGGGGTAGACTCTGCAGTCAGCATCACCCACGAGGCCCCCAAGGTGGAGGTTCCCAGAGGGGAGACCCCCAACCTTGTCAGGCTGCAGAGACTAGTCAGTGTCAATGTCATCTATGACCAGCACAGTCTGCCTCCTTTCTCCATCCTCTTAGAGCCCATAGACACGGGCTGCATGGTGACCCCCAGACCCAGCCTTTTATGTAGCCAAGAGAGCATAAAGATTCAGAGAGGTCGGGATTGGGCCTGGGTCACACAAGGAGATGGAGATGAAAGCAGGATTGCAACTGGGTCTCCTGATTCCCAGGCCAGTCCTCCTGCTCTGACCCATAAGGTCTCAGCTTTGTCCCCACCCTGGTAAGCCCTGGAAAAATACCTTCTGTTGAGCCATAACCAGGTCCCTGGTGGAGCTCCTGGGGGCTGCCTCCCTGCTGCTCTCTGGGCCTCCTTTTCTTAGAGGGAGAAGACGGGCCCAAGAGTCCTGAGTGTGAAGCCAGGGCATAAGCCCACAGACAGGGCAGGCTGCAGCAAGCAGAGACACGTGGACTTTGGGGGGGGAGAGGATGCTGCCTGGGTACTGCGGGAGCAGGAGGCTGAGCACACCTCACCATCAGGGACCTCCGCTTGTGTCCCAGCCCTGCCACTTCTTCAGCTCTTGCAGTCTTGAGTTGACATTTGCATTTAGGAGTTATTAGGTGACACATGGCAGGAGTGCCCGGGGGACCCCTCCTTCTGAAGCTGAGTGTTGGGGGTGGGAGCAGGGCAGCCACGAGCATGGCTGGCAGCCTGGCCGGGCCATGGCTCTCTCTGCCTGCCGCCGGCCGCTGTGTAGCTGGCAGTCCGGCCCAACAAGGGCCAAGGGGTGCCACTTTTTTCCCAGGGTTTAACCTCCCCCACCCCTCCCCTTTCCTCTTTAGTTTCCACACCCTGCCCCCCACAACACCACACCTCAAAGAGACTCGATTCATTTAATCCCCTCCCCCACCTTTCCCCAGCCCTTCCAAGAATTTCCCTTGCTGTCCCCCACTTTCCTGAACCGAAGCCACTTGGGGGTGGATAGCAGAAAGAAGGGGTGGGGAGGGCAAAGAAAAAAAGCACATGCCCAACAACAACAGAACCCCCAACATCCTGCATTATGTTCCACAAAGCTGGAAATACACAGCGAGCCGGCATCTGTGCAGAATAATAACACCGGTGTGGACGTGGCGTTCTCACAGGGCATTTGGCTAAGCCCGGGCAACGCGAAAGCATGCATAGTTAACGCTCCTGACTGTGTGAAACCCTTTGTCGCGGGCACCGGCTCCGCGAGGGACCCCAGGCCCGCCGCTTGGCAAGGGCCCGAGACATCGCTTGGAATGGTTTCTTGTTCATCACTGACACTCGTAATGAGAAATTTATACACCATCCTAAGCAGATAAATTAATTTCAAACACTTTGGACTTTGGAAGACAATGGTTCCTGGCAGGACCCTTTATCACCCGTTTTATTAAAAAAAAAAAAAAAAGAAGAAGCAGAAAGAAAGCAGGAAAGGGAAGGAAAGGAAAGGAAAGGAAAGGAAAGGAAAGGAAAGGAAAGGAAAGGAAAGGAAAGGAAAGGAAAGGAAAGGAAAGGAAAGGAAAGGAAAGGAAAGGAAAGGAAAAAAGGAGGGGAAAATAAACATCTCTTGGGACTGTCTAAACACAACCTGTGCCTGTCACTGGAGTTTGCAGTCCTGCTGGGGAGAGCCTGCTGGGCCCCATGTAGGCTCAGGGCCCCTGGGTCACTTTTTAAGCTTCATTAGAGTGCGTGCAGCTCCTCAGGGGTACTCCCTGGCCTCTGGGGGAGCACCATTTCCGATCACCCCTGGCTCCATTCGAGGTTGGCATGGCCCCCAAGAAGTGAGGTTTCTCAGGATGCTTTTGTGAAAGGTAATTAAATTGTGATAATGTTTCCATTCAGACCCCGGCTTGGGTGAAGGTTGGGGACCTGTCAGACATGCGCTCACAGGCCACTGAACATGCAGCCCAATCTGACCAGAGCCCCTTCCAAGGGCCACAGGGTAACCTGAGCCTTCCCAGTCAGCCCAGATGGCCTGCTCGGGGCCACATGCACGGGAGATCTGATGAGGGGGGGCAGGCGGTGCCTTCGAGGGCCCTTGTCATCTTTTCAGAAAGGTACTATTGTCAGCCCGGCTGCAGCAGCTGCTGAATGTGGGGATCAGAGGGAAAGAGGTGGGGCGCTGGGCTCTATCCTGGGCCCCAGATCCCTCAGCTCCCTCCCTGAAATGCTGGGAGTGAAAGGAGGTGCAGGCAAACTCTTCCAGGGCAAGGAGGACACTACTTCTCGTCCAGAGACCTCTGTGTGGCCAGGGCGCTCTGCTGATCAGAAGAGCACCCAGAAGCTCCCCGGATCTGCACTGCCCTTGCCCCAGCTTCCTTCTGCAGCTCCTGGCTGCAAAAGTCTTTTCCCACAGCCCCCAACTCTACCTTGACCTGAGCTTGCCCACTCTACCACTTCTCAAAGTTACCCAAACGCCACACGCTTTCACTTCCAGACCCACCTAGACAGATGTGCTGGGGCCTCAGCCCACCCAGCCCAGCAGATGGGCTCCTTGGAGCCCCTGGTGGGAGCCTCAGTGACTTCCCCACTGACTCAGGGGTCCTGTCTCTGAAAGAGGTGGGTCCCCACCAGCTACTTTCTCACCTTGGACAGCAATTACCAGCTTTTTCCAAATTGGAGCCCACAAAGAAAATTAGCTCTTCATGGGCACTTTGGAGTTAAGAGGAGACATTAAGGACACAAGAGGGAACAAAAAAATTTTTTTTCTCTATTTTATGAAATTATACTTAGAAAAAAACATATAATGAGTGTCTTAAACAAATAAAAAATTAAACTAAGCTTCCAAAAACATTCTTTTAAAAATTAATTGAGAAATTGCTACTTCCATAACAAAATTTGTTTTTGTATCAGGTTTAACACTTGAGATGATTGCATGTGATTCCAACAAGAGGGTTTTTCTTTGTTTTTTAATTTTTTATTTCAAAATAACCATAGACTCAGAAAAAGTTGCAAAAATAGTAGGGAGAGGTCCTGTCTACTGTCAGTCAGCTTCAAGCACTGGTGGCGGCTTATGTAACGATAGCACATCACCCAAGCTGGGAACCCGACCAAGAGTCTTTCGTGACGGAAGATGTCTTCAAACTCTTGATAACCCCCTTTGACAGGAAACATTATTTACACAGATAAGTGAGGAAAATTTAGAACTATCTTACAACAGTTGAAATTATATTTTAAAAACCTAACAATTGCTCTTCCTTTTCTTTCATCGATAAATGTGATGTTAAAATGTCTTACAATTATACAAGTAGATTTCATATCCCTTTGAATTTTTGCACAGAAAGTGTTTTTTCCCCTCACCTGAGGATATGTTCATTGATTTATTAGAGAGAGACAGAGACAGAGAGAGAGAAATACTGGGGTGAGAGAGAAACATCGATTGGCTACCTCCCAAACGCACCCCAAACATGTGTCCTGATGGGGAATTGAACCCACAACCCTTTTTGGTGTACGGGATGATGCTCCAGCCAACTGAATCACCTGGCCAGGGTGTGGGAAGTGTTTTTCAGTAATGATGAAGCAGCTCTGGTTCTCGACGTTGTCTGAGTCTCCTGCAGCTGGTCCCATGGCTTGATGCATGTGATGTGGACACCGAAGGCTGCCGGGGAGCTGTGCTGTGGGAGTTTGTGCTCAGCTTGGACTCCTCACATGCATTCCTCCCTGGCCCCACCTGGGGTGGAGGGATGTGTTTTGAGTAACAGGAGCACAATCCCCTCCTGCCATGGCTCCTAGGCAGCTCCCACGTCTTCTCTTGACATCTTCACTCTGCCAGTACCTCCTTCAGGAAGCCCTCTATGATTTCTCCCATCTTTTTCTCCAACATTCAGTGGTGAGCATGATCATTACACAGATCATACCACATGGCATTTTCTGTGTACTGGTCTATGTCTGTGACAGAAATGGAGCATCCTGAGTGTAGGGCTGGATCCGATTCTGCTTGGAGATCCCAGCATCCTGCCCACAGCCTGGCACACTGTTGATGCTTAGTGTTTGTTGAATGCAGAAACCTCCTCCACAGGCCCTCTCTGATCTCTTGTTTTCTGCCAGAACACCCCCAGTGACCAAGTGCTCTCTGCTTCACAAAACAGCCCATTTCAATGTGTGCAATTGTCAGAACACTATTCTAGTCAAGTCCTAAAATAGTTCTCTCTCTGCCCTCTGTCCTGTGTCCTAGCCCTGGCTCTGCCCTCTGGAGTGATTCCTTTATAGGCTTCCCAGGGCAGATGTCCCTGGCTCCCAACCATGCTCAGCTGAGAGCCCACAGATGCTCCAAACAGCAGTGCCGCCCTCCGGAGCCAGGGCCCTGGGTGACGCTGCTCTGGGTGGAGACACTCACTGCTGGACCAGCCATGGGCTGCCCTGGCGGGAGCTGAGTACAGACAACCATCACCTCCCTCAAGCTTCCCTCCATCGACACATCTTTATCTGCACCCCTTCCCTGCTGGGACTTCCTTCTCTAGACCACAGCAGTGAAAAGGCCAACAGAGCCCTGCTCTCCAGGAGCCCCCATGCTATGCGGGGACAAATAGGACCAAACGAACGCGTGGATACGCAGGACCTTGGCGTGGCTGCCCCGTTGCCACTCATCGTCAGCCCACCCAAAGCTTACACTTGCCTTCCTGATTCCTGAGTCTTTTTCCTTGAACTAACTGCTGAGCCAGCTTGCTCCCCCTGGCTTCCCCTCCTCCCCAGCTCCCCAGCTTCCCTTCCTCCTCACTCACCCTCCTCTCTGACTCTCCTTCCTCCCCAGTTCACCTTCCTCCCCCATTCCTCCACTCTGGTTCTACCTCCTCTCGAGCTCCCCTCCCCCTCAACCCCGTTCTCTGGCTCCCATCTCTCTCGGGCCAGGTCCTCCTTACTCTCCAACCTCCCTGGTGTGCCCTCCTCCCAGCTCCCCACTTCCCTTCTCCCCTGTCTCCCAGATCTTCATCCCCCGCCCAGCTCACCCTCTTCCCTGGCCCTTAGGATTGGTTGTCTGAATCCACGGCAGGACCTCACATTTCTTGCTGGGAAATCCCATCTCAGTGGTTTTCACTCCTTGTGCCAATGAGTCAAGCAAGGCTTTTGGGTCTCAACTCCAGCCCCTGACTTTGTGGACCAAGGCCTCCATGTGTCCTCCAGGCCCCCACTCAGTATTGGGAAAGTCCACAGTGTACATTGAGCTCTGAGAGGGCCAGGCCAGGCCTTGGGTTGTCCCCACGTGGACATTCAGTTCAGGTCTTGGACCCTAGAGGACTTGTTAGGGTTCTGAGTTTTGAAAACAAGTAGGGAAAGTAAAGAAGGTTCCGAGACAGGCAACAGCAGCAGTGGCGGGGTTGGCCTCAGAGGGTGCTCACAGGCGATCAAGTCCCGTGGCAGCATGTAGAAGCTGTGTGCCTCAGGTTTGGGGACACCCAAAGGAGTACCCATACTCAGTGGAAAAGGGACCCCAATAACTGTACCCTCCTACACAAATGCCCACTTGAACTTTTTGGAGTGGGGAAGAGAGTCGAAACTCTTTGCCATGACTTAGAAAGCCTACAACCACTTGTCTCTACCTGTCCATCTGATCTTGGCTCCCTCGGGTTCAGTCATGCCAGGCATCTTTCTGTTCTTCAACCTGCACAGCTGATTTCTACCTCCAGGCCTGGGCACCTGCTGTCCCCTCTGAGCTTCACAAGGCTCCAGATCCTCCTTCAGGCTCAGGAGCCGCCCCCATGTAATGGTCTTCCCTGACCACCCTACTTCCTGGCATCTCGGTCTGCCCCGAAGCCCCTGCAGCCAGTGTCCTTTCCAGCCCTGTTGTGTCTTCAGGACACTGAGCAGCCTGAGCAGCATGCTGTGCAGACTCGGAAGGTGAATGGCCACCTCTTGGCCTGAGCCCTGTAGCTGGGTGCTGCTCAGACTCTCTGGGCCTCAGTTTTCCTTATCTGTAAGTAAGAATAATGATAGCACCTACTTCATAGCACTGCTGAATTTAGAACAATGCCTAGCATTCAGTAAAAGTTTGGGCTATATTGGCATCTTCTAAAATTGCCCAACTCATCTTCCTGGGTGTTTTTTAATTGTTCTCCTTCCCCAGCCCCCTCATCTCCCTGGACTGTAAGGGCATGATTCCTCTGCACGCTCTTGTTTCTGCTGTATCAACGGGACCTGGTGTCTGGTGTGCCTGTACCAGGTGTTTGCGAATATTGATTGCATGAAGGGATGAACAAAGAGAAAATGGTCCCTCCATTGCCTTCTCCTCCAGGTTCTTGATTATTTTTGGATGCACCCAAAAGAGCTGGTGTTTCACCTGTGACTCAAAGACAAGCTCTGATGGGCCTCCATTCCATTTTGGGTTCCTTTACTTTCCAACCAGGGGGCTTTGGGCAAGTCACTTCACCCATTCGAGCCCCAGCTTCCTCAAACAGAAAATGAGAATAATTAAACTGTCCCAGCCTCATGCAGTGGTGGTGAAAATCAGGCAAAAGTATTTTATAAAAGGCCTGAGAATTTTTGTCTTCTACTTACGAGTTCTTTCTGTCACCTGAATACTTGATGGACAAGTTTTTTGAGCTCTGTTGCCCTGCTGGAGGCCTCCACCTGGTTGATTTGAGGACAGCAGTCGTTGCTCGTTAAATGCGATCGTTTGACCGGTTGAAAGTCCAATGACCTGTTCTAACGTACCCTTGGCACTTCCCGACCTTCTCCCACAGCCCAACAGAAATTGTGAACCATCCAGGTGGACAATGTCACTGATTCTAGAACTTCTAACATGACAGAATCTTGTAAATAATTTCTTAAAATAAACATACTTTCTTCTGATCCCTTCTTTGGATCTCTGAAGCTCATGTGCCCAAGTGAGAGGAAGAAATGAGGATGCCATGACCTTCCCTTAGGAGAAACACATTCCTTCTCCATCTTCCCAAACCCTTCTCCATATTTCAGAAGACAATGAAGCTGGTTTATAGGGGAAGGAGAAGGAAAGTGAGATATATATATATATATTTTCTTTTTTCTCTCCTGGAAAGTCACATATATTATCTCATGCAACTCTCAGCATCAGCCCGCAGAGTACAGTTATTATCCCCATTTCACAGATGAAGAAAGTCAGGCTTAAGGACTTGCTCAAAGTCACTCAAACCCAGCACTTTCTAGTTCCAAGCCCCGTAATCCCACTTTCCTCCCCCAATACCACACTGCCTCCCACTACTTGTAGCTGTTAAAATGCATTTGCTTTCCATTTGGAGGATGACAAATTTGGTCACGCATTCCTCCTCCAGCTCTTTGTGATTTTTCTAAGGTTCCTAAAGGAGGATTTGAGTTCACATCTGCAAATTCCCGTTATTCTTGGAAGTCGTCTGTCTAGGTCAAGACACTGAAGCTCCATTCGAGGCTACCAGGTGCTCTCTGGCCATCCCCTTTCCTGTCTGTGGCTGCGCTTCCCTCTCTGTGATGTGGGGCCAGCACCCCTTTGGGAAGACCCTTCTTGCTGACATGTGGAGCCTCAGCCCTCTCTGTCTTTAGTCCCAACCATATGAAAATTACTAAGCCTTGAACATACTCTTACTTATAGCAGTGCTGCCCAGTAAATGAGAAAGACCCCATTTCAAAGACATAATGACCGCCATTGAAAATGGAAGAATAAACGTGACTTCGATACAGAAATTGCTAATCGTCATCTCCGTTAGTAGATGCTCTGTCTTTGCTGTGCACATGTGTGGCTTGTGGCTGACGCTCATAAGAGGTGAATGAGCAGCACTAACTGGGAGAGGGCTGCTAGCACTCAGGGTCAATTAAAATGCAAGTTGAAGGAGAGAAACCAGCATTCCCTCAGCCCTTACGCTACACGGTGACTGAGTCAATTTATCGGGCTGCTCAGAAAAGCAACGATCAGGAAATCTGGACTAGACTCATATCCAGGGAGAAAGCATTCTCTGTTTCGTTCAGAACAGATGGGTCCTCGGGCAACAAACATGCACACGCACACACCCGTACCTGCTGAGGTACGCTTGGATTTGTCAAAGGGCCTCATCAGTTGTGCGACGTGATTAGGAGGCTGCAAACCACTCACATACGAGCGAGGTTCTGGATGCCTCCTGTTTGCACGTATTATGTGATTTACATGTAGACTATGCAAATGTTTACTGGGTAACTTTAGAGATAGAATTTGATTTCTCTGTCACATAAATGTCCAGAGGTCAATGGTCCTGGCTGGCTTCGTGACCCTCTCCTCGAAGTCCTCGGAGGCCCAGGCTTCTTCTAGTTTTTGCTCTGACATGCGCGGCCGCCATTCCCAAGGACACTTCATGCACAGATGGTTGGGCCAAACATCACCCGCACATTCCAGCCCATTGGAAAAAGGAAGAAATGAAGGAGAAGGGAGTAAGTCTTCTTACTCCCTTCTCCTTCAGGACTGTGGGGAAGAGCAGATGGGGCCATGTGTGTCCCCAGGAGCTGTCATACAACTCTTCCTTTAGACCAAAGTTTGTTACATAGGCACATTTTGCAGCAGGGGAAGCTTGGAAATGTAGATTTTAATCCAGGTTCTGGGAGAGGAAAGAATGGATATTCTTTCAATGAATAAGGGTCCTGTCCTGTAGAATAAGGTCTCTTTTATGGTCTCGTGAAAAGCTGTGTGGTCCAGGACCCATCACCAGTATTTATTTCTCTTACAGCCAGAAAAGACCTCAGGGACTGCCTGGTTCAACCCTCTTTTACAAGTGACCAGACAAGGCCCAGAAAGAGGAAGTGATCTTCACAGATGCCACGTAATCAGCCCATGACAACACTGAGGGTGCCCCCTTGGCCGCCACCCTTCCAGCCCAGAGCTTCACTCTACACCCTCAGGTGCTGTTGTGTCCTGGCTACTGGCTATGACCTGTTGGTGCCAGAGAAGGGAGGTGAACAGAAGAAGGGAAGCTGGTTGTAAGAAATGGGAAGGAAACTGGTTGGAGACCAGACACCAGGCTAGACATTTTATACCATTGTCTTGTTTAAAACTCAACAACCTGTCAAGGGATAAGCACCGTTAATGTACAGATGAGGAAATTGAGCCTTAGAGAGGCTAAGCCATTTGCCTAAGATCAGAGCTGTTAAGTGGCAGAGCTGAGTGGGGGGTGTACGTGGGTCCATTTCATCAGTCTGCTACACCTGGCAGCCACTATGTCACTCCAAAGCCACCCTCACCCCTACATCTGAGTGGCCCTACGGTGCTTCTTGCATAAACAGTGGTGTCCAGTGCTAGTCATGTACCTTTGGGGCCCAGGCTTCTCATCTCTGAGTCCCTTCTGCTCTTACCCCCACACACCCATACTAACTCTCTTTCTTGTCCCTGGCCAGATAGGAGTGTGTGCAAACCCCAGCCCTCCCTATGTTCGTCCAGTCAAGAGAGACTCAATGAGCTCGGAAACATTCCAGGCACTTTAGACAAGCAGCTGCTCTGTGCTCCGTGTCCTCACCTGTACACAGGTGCAGTCGTGCTCACCCTGCAGGACTGTGGGGAAGAGCAGATGGGGCCATGTCAGTAAGCAGGAATGCCCCACCATAAATGCCACTCCCTCTCTTCTCACATCTGCCCAGACCCATCTCTGTTGATGGCCCCTGGGGCCTCATTGCCCTCTCCTGTCTCTGGTAAAGGGGGTCTGCTGTGCCCTAGAGACAGGCCTGGGAGTGTCCTCAGAAGCCTGCTTCCCCCCAGCTTCCTCCCTGCATCCAGCACCTCCTTTCAGAGTTCCCCTGTGCACAACACACTGACCATTCTGAGGGAGTCCTTCCTGGGAAGCCTTGAGAAGCTCCCAGGCTGGCCGACAGCTACCTGGAGGTGTGGGTTGTCCAGCAGCAGAGTCAGCTGATGGCCTAGCAACGCCCCTCAAGGAGCCGGGCCCCGACGAGCTCCCCCTGGCTTTATGGGGAGCCTGGTGGAATACTTTCTGTCACGAGAGCCCCAAAGCCCTGATATCATATATACGGTGCCAGGACGGGTTGCCACGGGAGCAGTCACTGCCCCAACCCTGGGCTGGAGGGGTGGGGCATGTGTCAGGAGAGGGCCTTCCTGCCTGCCAGGACCCTGTTGGGGACTCCTGTGTGGGTCTGGGGACCCAGCAGCATTGAAGTGCGTGGGCCTGGAGCTGGTTGGGCGCGGCTCTCTCCCCTCCTTGCCTTTGCTCACTCGTTTCCCTCTGCCTGGAGTGCCCTTTGTGACTGTTCCTGTCCATATAAGTCCCACTGGTTCTCATAGTTTACAAGTGACATTTCTTTCAGGGAGTCCCCCAACCCTACGGGATTAGGCGCCCTCCACAGGGCTCTCCCAGCACCACCAGAGGAATCCTCGTCATCTGAGCTGTCATTGCCTGAGTCCCTCCCTCCACCGTGAACCCCTTGGGAACAGGATCAACTTTGGTTAATCCTGGGGATCTGGAAATGTCTGCCAAATGAGTAAATGTAGTTCTCAGGCTCGGAAAAAGGTTAATCCTTAGCAAATGTTGGCCGAGGGAATGATTATATGAATGAGTGAAGTTTCTGGGAATGGGAGTGGGAAATGTGCAGAAGAGGTAAAGACATAAACCTCACCTTCATTCCATTCCACTGTCCTGGATAGCAAATGAAAATAATAGTGGATGCTTATATCTTGCTTACCATGTACTAGGCCCCTCTCTAAGCACTCTATATGTAACCCATTTAATCCTCACAACCTGAGAAAGTGCTTGTATTACTCTGCTTGAACTGCTATAACAAAATACCATAGACTGGGTGGTTTAAATAACAGAGACTTGTTTTCTCACAGTTCTGAAAGCTGCAATCCATGATCAGCATTGTTGGGTTTGGATGATGACTCTCTTCCTGGCTTGCAGACTGCTGCCATCCTGCTGTGTGTTCATGTGACCTCTTCTTTGTGTGCACAGACAGATGAAGAGCTGGTGCCCTGCTGCCTCTTCTCATAAGGGCACTAATCTCATCATTAGGGCCCCACCCTCATGACCTCATCTAAACTGAATTACTTCCCAAAGGCCCCACCCCCTAACACCATCACACTGGGGGTTAGGGCTTCAACATATGACTTTATAGGAGACATCATTCAGTTCATGGAAGTGCTAAATATATCTGTCAGTTCAAGCTGGATTATGCTATGGCAACAAAAAATCCCAAAGTCTCAGTGGTTTAAAACAACAACGGTATATTTTTTGCAAATGCTACAGGTCAGCAGGGGCCTCTGCTTTTCATGGTCATTTCGTTGTCTCCATGGGAGTGGTGGTAGTGGGGAGGATATGGCAAATTGCTTATGTTTCATTGGCTAAAGAAAGTCACAAAGCTACACCTAAGTTCAATGTAGGTAGGGAAACAAGACTATTTTCTAAATGTTCCAAGAAAGTTTAAAAGATTACGTTGTCTATTTTTTTAAATCCTCATCTGAAGGTACATTTATTGATTTTAGAGAGAGAGGAAGGGAGAGAGGGAGAGAGACAAACATCAGTGTGAGAGAGAGTCAGACATCGATGTGAAAGAGAAACACCAATTGGTTGTCTTCCGTACGTGCCTGACCAGGGATCAAACCCACAACCTTTTGGAAGGGACAACTCTCCAACGAACTGAGCCACTCAGCTAGGCGAATATGTCGTCTGTTTGAAAAGGTAGATAGAAAAGTGCAAGCTTACCATATGTCCAGGAGGAGAACTAAAGTATTTGTGAACAACCCAAATGACCCATATAATCTTATCCCCAGTTTATAGGATGATAAACTGAGGCAAAGGGAAGTTAAGAAATTTTGCCTAAGGTCACTCAGCTGGTAAGTGCTGGAACCAGGATCTGCACCCGGGAAGCCTGGTGGCAGTCTGCGACCCTAACGTCTAGTCCACAGTGACATTAGCAGTGCAGCCCTCAGGTGCTGTCTAACACTCTGCTGCGGGAACCCCAGGCCATTTTCCGTGGGCTCTAAGCACATTCAGATACCATTGCCTGTGACTTCCCTCAGTCTCTTCCACCACCATGGAGATGCCACTGTCACCTAGAGCAACACAGAAAGCATGTGATTTATTGAATTGAATCTAGATCAAAGGCAAGGCACTGACTTCATAGCTTTGCTGCAGGCCAGTCACTGACACAGATAGCACTTAGGCATTTGGACTTCCCCAAACTGAAGTGTAAACCTCTCTCTTCCCACAAGAACCCTGCAGTCCCGGAGCACCTGTCCCTCCTTGACATGGAGCCCTCCGTTACTTCACTCCATGGTCCTTGAAATTCACTTTTATCTACTGGCACCGCAGGTGAATCTCCTGGAAAGTCCAAATGAACATTGAAGGCTGGGCCCCATGGCTGGGGCATCTGCCCCTCCTCCACCTGCTCCTTGAAGCTTGTCATTGCTGCCCTGAACATTCAACTTGTCTTCTTGGTGGCTTCTTCTTTTGGACAAATACCTAGTGGTCAAAGCCAGCCTGGACACTACTTTGTTGGCTTCTTCAGGGACCCAAGCAGTTTCTTAGTATAAGTGAACTTAATTAAAAATATGTGTAAAGTTGAATTGAAGAGGACTGAGTGAAGAAGAGCTCCTTGTCAAGCTCACAATTTCATCCTGGGTCAACGGGGCAGGATATGGGTGAGGCTTGCTGCCACTTCTTTTTGCATCAGTGCCTGGCCAACCTGGGAGCCCAGTCTGTAATGGACAGATAGACAGATGGGCAAAATAGTTGGACAGATGGATGGATGGAAAGATAAATGGATGGCAAAGGTGTCATCTTATGCAGTTACCTACCAAGCCTTTTCAGGATCAAGAGCCCATCTGATCCTGGCACATGTTAGATCAGTGTGTGCTTGTTGGACAGACGAGCGAATGAGGCCAGAGGCCAGTGTAAGGCCTGGGTGAGACTTCAGGTTCTTGCCCCGACTCCCACTGCCACCCCCACCAAGTGCATGAGTCACCCCTCTACAGGAAATTTGTCGTACCTGTCCTTACCACAGCCCTGCACGTGAGGCACGGCGGAAATGCATGGGAGCCTGGAAAGAGCCTTTTGGACAGCTTAGCTCTTGGCAAGATTAAGCCTCTCTCCATAGAGGGGGCCCGCATTACAGGTCTGCAGGGAGGGCCTGGCCCCACCGAGTTTGCACCTTTTTACCCGGCATCTGTCCCTGGGATCAGGAGAGCCAGGAGGCTGGATTAGATGGGTCAGCGCCCTGATTGACAGTGACACTTCCTCTCGCGCCCCCTCCTGCCCCCGGCCTCTCCCGCTGTTCCTCTCCTGCCTCACCCGGGCCCCATCCTGTTCCAGAGAGCGGGCGATGCCTTCTAATCTCCTTACCAGGAAATTATTTTCCTGGGTGTGAAATCCCTGTCCAAGGAGGAGGGCGGCAGATCAGACCTGCCCTGGCCTGGAGGCTGACCGCAGGGCTGTCTCCAGGAGACATCTGGCATGGCAGTGGGGGCGGGAACACCTAGAGATGGGCAGAGCTGGGCAATTCTACCCCCAAATGTGGCCCTGACCTCCGGAGTGGGCTGTCCCCAAACTGCCTCCTCCTGTCTCCATTCAAGGGACTTCTCAAAATAGGATACAGGTCTACTGTCGGTGACCATCCCCCTCCAGAAGCAAGTAGTCTGGGTGGGGTGGTGGGTGGCACTGGGAAGAACCTGGCCCTGGGGGGCAAGGCCTGGACCCCATTCCTGCCCTGGGTCCACCCGCTCTGTGCCTCTGGATGCATCCCAACCACTGTGACGTCAGTTTCTCTCTGATTTAACCATAAACAGACTCTGAAGTCAGTCATAGGGTCAGGCGTGGCATCTATGCCTCACGTCACCCGTATCCAGTTGTGCAAACTGTCAGAAACGTGGCCGAGGGAGCAGGGCATCACCCCATTCTCCATACATTCTTCAAAGAGACTCAGGTTTACCTGAGGCTGTGTTTTTAGGGAATGTGTCACCCTGATAGTTATTAAGTCCACGGAGAAAAACTTCAGAGGAAGCAGCATGAAAGCCAAGGCCAGCCTGTATTATTGATAATATTAAAAACCTGTGGCCAGATCATGAGATGAGCAGATGAGGAGAGAGGTGTAGCTCCTTCATGCACTTGCTGGCACCCACACCCAAGACTCCCTGCAGAACGGCTGGTGACGGAGGAGGCAGCAGAGGGTAGTGGTTAGGTCACCTATGCCGCTTGGCTACATCGTGACCTTGGACCATTGATAATTTCTGTGCGCCTTAGTTTCCTCAGCCGTCGAGATGACAACCATACTTACAGAATGGGTGTGAGGATTTTGGCCAATCGATATAGATAAAATGCTGGGAATGGTGTCTGGGTCAAGTAAGTACTTTATGACGACGATGATGATTATATTGCTATTATTATGCTTGTCACAGAGAAGAGCTAAATACATTTTGTACTATTGTGCCCTCTGGAAGATGTGTTGAAGCTCTAACTTCTGACACCTGTGAATGTGACCTTGTTTTCAGAAATGAGGTCTTTGCAGATATAATCAGGTTAAAGGTGAAACCCTAGTGGAGTAGGGTGGGCCTTAATTCAAGAAGACTGGTGTCCCTATGAGAAGAGGCGCATGGCGCAGGGGCGGGCATGCAAAGAGAAGGCCCAGTGAAGACAGAGGCAGAGACTGGAGTGACGTACCAGGGAGCGATGATCACGCTAGAAGTTAGGAACAGGTGAGAAACGATTCTGCCCAAGGTCTCAGAGAAAGCATAGCCCTGCTGACAGCCTGATTTGGACCTGTGGCGTCCAGCAGTGTGAGAAAATAAACTTCTGTTGTTTTAAGCCACCCCATTGGTGGGACCTTGTTATGGGAGCCCTGTAATAACGAAATAATGTAATAACAAAATGAATGGTTGGGGACCAGGTAGGACACCCAGCAGACGGTAGGCGCGCGTTTGGAAGTGGCTGATCCTCATGCAGGACGTGTGAGCACGTGGAGGAGCCAGATTTGAGAAGAAGCCTGGGCGTCTGCTCCCCTCTTCCAGGCCTGGCTGACGGGGGGCCTCAGGGCTGGCCAGTCTCGGGGGAGCATGGCGTTTTGATACGCATGTCTGACCTCTTGGCCACAGGTCAGCCATCAAATGTGAAGAGGGTGCAGTCAGGGGTCTTGCTGACCAGATCAAGGGTCCTGGGGTCAGCGACACCTCTGTGGGGCTGCAGCTGCGTTTGAACCAGGCACCGCGGACAGGGAGACAGAAAACAGGCCCGGGGTTGGGCCTCCCTTTCCCCTCTGGCCTCCCTCTTCTTCTCCCACATTTGCCCTTGCAGGAGGCCCTTGGCCCCTGTGCCCCTGTGACACCGACTTGGTCCAAACACCTCGAATCTTTGTATGACCCCTGGAGAGGCAGCTGCCATCCTGCCTGTCCTGGAAGCCCCTGGGGGAAGGTGCTCAGATGCCAGGGGAGAAGGAGGGTTTCCTACCTGCTCCGCAGATTTGGGGTGGGGCATTTTACCCAGGGCATCTCTGCTAGGAGGGCACAAATATGCCTCTCTTACAGATGTGGAAACTGAGGCTCACCCAATTAAACAACTTGCCCAAAGGAAGACACTAAGCAGAGACAGTTAAGTTTTGACCCCAGTTCCCTCTGACCCCACAGCTTAAACACTCTGTATGCTATTTCCATTTTTAAGGGGTCAATTTCCCCTTCTGGCTCTTCTGAATCCCTTTACCTACCTTGCAGGTCCTTCCCCTGTCTGCCATTCTGGAATACCAGCGCCCTTAACTCTTCCTTATAGGTGCCGTTCTGAGTCCCCTGCCAAACCACCGTTTTCCTTCTGGGCCCTTGAAACTTCAAGTTCTACAGGAAGAAAAGGTGCAGGGCCTGGGGAGGCGGGAAGAACCCTGGGGGCCTCAGTCCTACACTCGGCTCAGCCATGAACTCTCTCTCTAACTTTGGGCAGAGGACAGGATCTTCTTGGGCCTCTGATAGCCTGTACATCAGTTACCTATTGCCAAATAACAAACTGCCCCAAACTTGGTGACTTAAAGCCTGGGCTTGCTCCTGATTCTGCAGCTGGGGCAGGACTTGTCCGTTCATTCATGCAGCTTCAGTCATCTAGAGGTTTACCTGGGCTAATGGCCTGCAATGGCCTCAGTCCCCTGTCTGGCATCTAGCTAAGGCTGTTGGCCAGAGCACCCGGCTCTCCTCCACATGGCCTCTCCAGCAGGACAGCCTTGCTTTGTTATAGGGCGGCAGTAGTGTTCCCAGAGGGCTGGCCCCAATGTGTAAGCACTTAGCAGTCCTCTGCGGCATCACGCTAGCTGATGTCTCACCATCAAACAAGTCACACGGCCACGTCCAGAGTACAGTGGGAGGGGATCCCCAGGGGCATGTGGGACTGATGAAGGCATTTATGTAATGATCTGCCACATCCTGTGTATCACAAATTAAAACTTTTTTAAAGGCAGAAAAACGTATCTAGACGGTCAGGTGGCTCTGCTGTTTTGGTCTCTGCCATCACATAGCATTCCTGTAGAGCTTTGCAATTTAGGAAGAGATCACTTTCAACATAACTATGCTGCTTAATTTCTCTGCCAATCCTCTGAGACAGGTGTCATTAAAGAAGTGGGATTTGGAAAAGCTGAAGCGACAGGCTAAGAACTGGTGAAGGAGGCAGGGCCCGGACCAGAAAGCACCCTAATTCCATTTGGTCACATCTGCCCCTCTGTGCCATTACCCTTGGGTCCCTCTCAGGGGGCAGGGGGACAGCACAGTCTGAGGGCTTCTCCCCGGACAATACGGCTCTAGATACTATCTTAAAAAGAACCGAGGGCTGTGGTCAATTTTCCCAACAGCCCTGAAGTCTGGCTGAGAAGTGTGATGGCCATTTCTCTCCAGAGAAGCTGACATTGCTGCCTGAGGGGCCCGCTGGTCCACACTCCCAGTCTGATGAGTGTCCATGTGGAACAACTCAAGTTGCTGCTGACTAAGAAGGTCCTCGAGGTCAGGCTGGGGCCATGGAGAAGGGGAGGAGCACAGGGATTCCCCAGCCTTGGTGGCCAAAGCTCTGAGGCCGGTGTCCTGGCTTCCCTGCTGGATAGATTCTGCAGCACCAGGGCAAGTTAGGGGTACATCACCAGTAGCCTCAAAAGTCCCTGTCTGGACCGAGGGCTGCTTCCTGCTATAGGCCTACGCTTCCGTCTCATCCAGGGTCCCCTTTGGAACACATTGTTCCTTCTGGCTGTGACGCCATCACCTGCTTCTAGAGGGGAATCTGCTCATTCATGCTGGCAGCTGCTGGGAGAGAAGATTCATTGTTGACAATTGTTCACATAAATAATGTGTGCTCCCGGTGGGAGGAAGGGAAAGCCAGTTTCTCTTCCTTTCTAGGTTAATTTTAGGCCACAGACATATGAGGACACACATGACACACTGGAGTAGGTCCACATAACACACATCTGATATAGAGGTATATGTTATGTGGATGTGTTGTTATCTGTGTGCCTTACTATGAAGTCTGTATGTATGCATCACATATGTATGTACGCCTACCAGATGTGGGTCTGGTTGTACACATACATACACAATAGTTATTGGCTGTGAATGTAACTAGACATATCATCTTTGGGCATGAGTATCCACATGTACTTCACACACACTCACATGTACACAGCCTGTGTTCATATATCCAGTATCTGAGATTTGTCTGCAAATATAGACTGGGGAGCCACATGCGTGTGTACATGCTGTGTGTGTGTGTGTGCCCTCCTAAGCATGCACTATGTTTAACTCTAAAGTCCTCCACAAACAGGCACAATGTGTAGGCATGGGCACAGGAAGACACGGGCGTGTGGGCAATGATGTGCCCATTTCTGTCTCTCTGAGTCTGGTGGCCCTTCCTCAGCCAGGCTTCCTCTTTTCAGTGTTTGTAAACAACCCCAGCACCATCCCTCTGTCCCAGCTTAGATCTTGGACCTTTAGCTCTTCTAATCCTCCCACAATTCAATCTCCTAATCAAGGAGCCTGATCTCTCCAGAATATCCGCTTGGGAAGGAGAGGGTATATGGCTGGTCCCATGATTGGTGTGGGCAGGGAGGGGGCTCATTCCCAAACGCTGCTGCTCTTTCTTCACCCTGCTCCCTCCGGAAAGCTTTGGGCTCTCCAGACGGTGACGGAACCTGGAACCAGGGACACTGGGACTTGCCCTTGGCCCTGGGTCTCCGTGTGCTTCTAGCTAGGGTCACTTTCACCACCCCTCCAGAACTATGCTCCTTCTCTCAGGACACACATGGCACCTCCTCCAGGAAGTGTCTTCCCCCAATCTCCCAACGGTGCCCTGAATCAACCTACTGCTCTATTTGCTCAGTCTTTCACTTGTACCAGACTGAAGTCTCTTTAGCCTTTGTCTGTTTCATCCACCTCACTTTCTTCTGTACTGGGAGAGTAGAATGCCTCTTCCCCTTCCCAGGTCCCATCAGGAGGGATTTTCCCTGAGCACCTGGTCTCCTGCTGCACCCCTCACTTCTCACCCCAGAGAGGGAGCAGCCACCTTCCTGGTGAGCTTGGTAGGAGGAAGGGGCAACCCACCCACAGGCAACACGAACTCAGCATGTGGCTGACAGATGCACGAGTCGGGGCGTGGGTCCAATTTGGGGCTCATCCCCTTGCCGCCACACATTTAACTACAACTTCCAGTGTACCTCTTTTAATCAGAACTGGTATTTTTATCTCAGTCTGCCAGAAGTTTCATCTCCCAATTAGTTACAAGCTTGAGCATACACAAAATTTTGTTTTCTTTCTAAGTCTCCTCTAATCCCAGATTATTGATCCCCATTTTGTGCCAGGTACCGCACAAAGTGCTGGGGACACCTTGACAAGATAGCAGACGTGGTCCCCGACCTCGTAAAATTGCACGGTTCTATGGGGGAGGAGGACAGCAAGCATATAAATGGACACCTCATGCATAATCAGGCAGTGACCAGGGCTTTAAAGGAAAGGAACAGACTGTTGGGACAGACAATGCCTGCTGGGTGGAGGATTTAAACAGTGTAGTCAATAAAGGGCTTCCCAAGGAGAAACCAGAAAGATGAGGGTCAGTCTTGCAAAAAAGCTAGGGAAAGAGAGTTCTGGGGTAAGAACTAGCATATGCAAAGGTCCTGAGGTTGAATGTGGCTGGAATGTGGTGAGGGAAGGGGACTAAGAGTTGAGGTTAGAGAGACAGGCTGGCTGGCTCATTGCTTCAGGCCACAGTAAGTAGACTGGATTCTATTTGCAGTGGGCTGGGAAGCCTTTGAAGGTTTGGGATGGGGAAAGGGCAGTGACATGATTTCTGAGTTTAGAGAGTACTCCGGCAGCGATAAGGTCTAAGACAGCAAGTGGGCGACAGTAAGGGGGCTATCGCAGCGCTCTCTAGGGACAGTGCCTGGGCAACTACCAAGTCCGCAGAGTGCACACATCAGCTCAACTCCAGAGCCGCGGCCCCACAGAGCGGTGGCGGTGGCTGGCGTTCTCCACACCTCCCAGCCCCCACCCCATGCCAGCAGCCACATGCTGGAGAAAGGGGCAGCCATGCTGACATGAATACAATAAGCACGACCAGAGGACAACTTCTAGTTTCACAGTAGAGTTTTATGGGTGTCACCTCATTTAATCCTCACCCCCACAAAGAAGGCATTATCTTGTATCTCCATTTGTCAGGCACGAAGCTGGGGCTCAGAGAAGTTAAATAATTTACCCAAGGTCACGCAGGCTCTCCGGCACTAAGCATAAGCACGCTCCTGACCACTAGCACTGGTGCCGGTCTTCTGAAAGGGATGCATTTTGCTCATAGTGAAAATGTTTTCCTTTGATGTCTTACAAAGCTTGTTCTTAAACACCTTTAAAAGACACAATAACCTTGCTGTAGTGTTTGCTTAGTTCAGAAAAAAATGTGGAGTTTTTTTCCCTTTGGGGGGATGGTCAGGGTGAGACAGAGAATGAGTGGGGAGACAGGGGGCACAGTTGCCATTCCTCCCCCAGCAATCTCCCAAAGCGGTCCTTTTCCATGGTTGTTAAGATGATGATGAAAAGATGAAAGGTGGAGGGGGTGGAGTACAGGGGAAGCACGTGAAGCCAGGAGCCACAGGGGTGCCTCTTTGATGTTCTCACTTTCCTATCAGCCAGCAGTGCCCTCTAGTCCAGGCTCCCTCCCTCAGATCTGAGAACACGGGCAAGCCATTAACAGGAATCCTGTGTATCCCCAATGTCCCAACATCGGGTCCTGACATCCCAGAAGGGGGGAAATGTAATTGCTGAAGATTTGATAGAATTGTCAAAAATACATGAAGTCGGCCACGTAAATCGTGAAATGCGTCAAAATGTTCTACCTGATAAGACATAAGCTTAAAGCGAGGTCACGGCAGTCATCACTTAACAGACCCACTCCACCGTATCCGTGTTATCTGTGCTCATCACCACACACACACACACACACACACACACACACACACAAACATAAGGCCACGTTTTTTCTTACTTAGCCTATAATTCAGAGACATGGATTCCTTGCATCTGAGTAGGCTTCCATGCAATAAAAAAAATTTCCACCTACCACACTTTCCTCCAGTTCATCAATTCTCTTTTTAGCTGTGGCCGTTCAACTGTTGTCATTGTAATGACTGTACCTTTCATTTGCAGAAGTTCTAGGTGATGCTTTTGCACATTCGTAGCTTTTACAATGCCCCGGTCTTTATTAATTTTTCTTGTCCTTTGATCTGTGACTACTATTTGAAGCACACTTTTGTAGTCTCCTTTACGCTGTTCTCTTGTTCCTATTCTCGGAGTGCAAACAGTCCCCTTTGCGGTGTCTGCTGACGCCTCCCTTGGGTTTACCTTGGCTTCTGGGTCTTTGTTGTAAGCTCATCTTCAGTGGGGGCTGTTTCTCCCAGGGGGTGCCCTGTGCTCCAGGTGGTGGAACAAGCTCTGCAGAGTGGTTGGGTTTTCCATTCTAGGTCCCTAGGGGTTCCCTGGTTCTGCCACCTGGGTTTTATGTTAATTTCTCAGCTTGGGGTTTCTGTTTGAAGCTGCCTGCCCATATGCCTTTAAGCTGCACACCTCCACCTGGCACAAGTTTGAGCTTTCAAATTCTCACAGAAGGCTTTTGAAATCCCACTCAGAGCCCTGAGCAGAGGAGACATGCTTCCTTTTCGGGGCTAGAGTGTGGAGCTCTTGCATTCCATTTTCAGAGACACTGGCTGTCTTTCAAGAGTCTTAGCTTTCTGCAAGGGTCCCCTTTTTGGCTTCCCATCTGCATAGGCCCCAGCCCATATCTCCTGCCCCAGCCTGGGCATTAAACCGACACCGAGCCCCACCAGCCTCTACCCGGGCTGGAAACAACCATGGGCAACTGCAGCATCAGCCCCAGCTGAACAATGTCTCTGGCTTGTGTTCTCTCTGTTACTGGTCCTGAGAATTCCCTTTCCTCTAAGGTGAGCTCTGCATTTAAAACGTTTTTTAAAGTGACATGTTAGCTTGTGTATGGCATTTCTCTAGGATTACATTCAGTTGCCATGTTGTCAGAAGTTCAAGTTCTTAGACCTCCCCCTTCCATGTGTCCTTATTAGTTTTTAAAGAATGTATGAACATGAGCTTTAGTGGCTACTGTTGTGGTCTTGTTTATGGTGGGAAGAATCACAAAGTTGGGGTATGTTTGAGCCATGGCAAATTAGTAGATACTGTAACCCCATCGTGCAGGTGTAGAAACTGAGTCAGTAAGATGATGCGATGTGTTCAAGGTTGCAGACCTGGTGAGCAGTGGAACCACATTGAAGTCCCCATGTTTCACCCACCAGATGCCTCCTTGTCCCTCAGGTGGGAAGACACAGAATGGGTAGTCACCGCTGGGTGAAAAAACCGAATCCATGAATAGTGTGGGTGGGCCTCCATTCAGGAAGGCTTCCTGGAAGAAGTGAACTTGGTAAAGTCTTCGAATGGCCAGCAGTCTTCTTAAGAGGGCCCACCTCTCCTTCGGGCTACTTGGTCTCTCTACTCCCTAGCCTTTTTCCTACCTTGACTCAAACAGAGACACATCTCAGTTTCCTGAGTGGTCCTGAAGCCTGCCTCTGCCAGAACATTCTGTCCACCTGGGCCGAGGAAGGCCTCCCCAGTCAGGTCAGACAAGCCTCTTGTATTTTGGGGCACATGAGTTTGGGCAGCCTCCCTAGACTGTGTGCAGCTGAGACCGCTCCTTGACCCTGAGTGTCCCCAGGGCCGGCCTCTCCTTCAAATCCTGACAGAGCAGAAAATCCGATGGGAGGGTCAATCAAGAAATTGCAACTGGCTGGGCCAGAGCCCTGGAACCAGGCCTGCAGCCACCCAGGGATAAATGGCCCCTGGAGCAGTATGGATAGGGGAAGGCCCCTGGCTTAGACACCAGTGGATCTGAGTTCAAATTCTGGTTTTGCTTAAGCCCTGTGTCTCAGTTCCTCACCTGTGAAATGGGTTAACAGTGCCTGTCTTGTAGAGATGTTTTGAGAATTACAAAGTAACATGTGAAGTGCAGGACTATGTCAGAGATAGAGTAGATGTTCCATGAAAGATGATCTAAACCTCTCAGAGAACCCTGATGTCACAGAGCTCCGGGGGTGGGGAAGGGCGGGAGGGAGTCTGATAAGCTATTGTTGGCTTCACCTTTGGGGTTGGGAGGGGCATAGATCAGGAATAGGGAGCCACAGGAAGCAGGGAGAAGAGCAGGGTTCCTCAAACTCTGACGTGCTCAGAATCACAGCCAGGGGAACTAGGTGTGGGAAACATGGCAACTCTATACTCTGTTCACCCTTTTTCTGTAAATCTAAGCTGCTCTGATGTACGAAGCTCACTTAATGGGCACAGTTCTTGTTAAATGCAGCTTCTGATTCAGCTGGCCTGGGTGGGGCCAGGACAGTTGCATTTCTTGATGTGCCATGCAGTGCTCACACTCTAAGTCTTTGGACCTTGCTTTTGGGAGCAAGGGAAGAGAGATCCACTTGAGGGGTGGGGTGCCTTGTTGAACCCCAACAAGAGAGAGGGGTCTGGGCATGGACTTGTGAGACCCCCTTCAAGGAGGCTGTTTGGCCCAACAGATGGTGATGATGATGATGATGACAAGGTGAAGGTCTTGTGGGGGGTGGGAAGGGGCCAGGATTGTCCCCCATAATGGGGCCCTGCAGAAATCAGGTGGTCACTGGCTGTCCTTCCTGTCTGGCTCACAAGCCAGCCCCTCCCCTCTGCCCCTGTGAGAAGGGCAGTGGTTGGCATTTGATTGTGTCATCAGCTGGAAGTGGGTCATTCTGAAGCCTTAAGTGACCCAAATGACCCTGGGGTTTTCTAAGGCTCGAGACCCTTCCTCATCATGGGGGAATCTGGAAGCAGAGCTTGGGACACACTCCCCCCACCACACACGCACACCGCAAGGACAGGGGCTATGATATTGCTGCTTCCGCTCTTGGGAGTTCAAGGTAACACCTGAAGGCCCTCAGAAAGTTGTGTTTCCTGGGGCTCCCGAGAGAGAGCCGGACCTGGTGTTGTCCTGAGTCCCTGATTGTGAACGGGTTGGGCCTAGGCTTCCCATAGCTGCCACTGGGGGCCGTGACCTCCTCCTCCTGCCCTTCTCTCTGCTGCCGCTTCCCTGTCTCCCTCCTGGGAGGGCAGGTTTTCCTCTAGCTGGGCTGTTCAGATGGCCACCCAGAACAGTGGGATCAGCCCTCGTGAGAGTTGGGGTGACGGCTCCTAATTGACCATATGGTCTTCCCTTTCGTGCCTCAGTTTCTTTAGCTGTCATTATGGAGGTAGACAGAATGGTTTCTATGAGCCCTTACTGCTCTAGTCATCTTGGGTCTAAGGTGATAGCTTAGGAGCCAAAGGGTCTTCCAGTCTGCAGTCCTGCCTTCCCCAGCTCCCTGCCCTGCCCACACTGCCTATCCCCACTCATGTGCATGTGGCTCTGTGGCTTGGGCTAACTGAGGAGCGAGGCGAAGGTGAGGAGCTGAAATCCAGCCTACCCCAACTCACGTGCCCCACAGCTCAGGGCTGGTCCTTCCAGATGGGGCACCGAGGAGCTGTTTTGGCCTGACTAGAACCATCTCAGACTCAAGTGAGCTCCTCAAGGACATGAACCAGCCTCATTCTCACTGGTACCCTCCACCCCTCATCTGCCTGACACACCATGGGGCTCAGGAAATGTTTGGGCCTGAATAACACTGAAGGATGGGTTATTGCAGGATCCAATACTGAAGGACTGATTAATTGTACTAATACTTAATGTCGATGGGGATCTCGACTGCTTGTTAAGTGCTTTCCCGTAGGATGGTCCCAAAAAGGCTTTAACGGGAAGGGAGGGGAACCTTGTTGTTGAGTACCCATTGGGTGCCGGGCACAGTCCCCCTTTAGAGAAGACTGAATCTTGTTTCATGCCCACCATGCATCCCCTTTAAGATTGCACAAGATGGCCCTGGTCCTGGGGTTTATAAACACAATAGAGTTTCTTGAAGAGAAGCACAGAGTAATACTGACTCAGGAGCTATCAGTACAGATGGGACAAACCAAGAGAGTGAGTCACTAGCCCAAGGTCACTGCCTGGCAATGACAGAGCTGGGGGGCAAACCCGAGGCTGCCAGATTGCAAAGCCCTGCTCTTTCAAAGAGCTTTGCAAAGTGCCTGCTGCAGGCCATGGGCTTGTGCCACCATTGCCATGCCATGGGCGCTGGCACCCTCCATTCTCACCTTAAAACATTCTCGTGTCTTCAGGATAGTCTCTGAGCTGTGTCCTTGTATCCTATGGCATGCAGGTTACACATAGTCAGGAAACACTGCTAGGAGTTGTTTATTCTGAACAGGTCTCTTTCCGCTCCGACAGGCCCCGATCTGCAGTATGGCCCAGGGTTTGGTTTGGCAGGTACGATGCTGAGCTGGGAGCAGGACCCTATAGATGGAAGACAAGTATGTGTGTATGTGGGCATTCCCCTTCTGTACCCACAATGTCACCGCTAATTAATCATGGCTTTTCCTGAGGAGCAGAGACAAAGTCCCAAAATCCTTCTCTATGCAGCGCTTCAGGCACTCTCCTGTCACCAGGAGTGGATGGGGAGACGAAGCTGCTTGCATCCCCACCTCGGCTGTGGGGCCCAGGTGGAGCCTGGGAGCAGAGTAAAGAGGAGAAGCAGTGTGGAATCACGTGAAAGAGAAAAGCAGCGCAGGAGGGGAAAAAACATGGGCCAGCCTCCTCCTGGGGACCAGCATCTAATTGGGACCAAGATCCTCCCAACTGGGGCTTCAAGAAACAATGACAACAAGAGGCAGTAGACCCAAAAGCAAGCAATGAGAAAAGGCCAGGTCTTCAATAATTAGAGAAGTGAGATCAACACTCTTCTGTTTCTTAATTATCAAAGAAGCAGTGATTCTTTTTGTAAATGAGAAAACCTAGTACTGCTGCTGATGTAATGAGGCCACACTCCCATATATGGCTGGCAGGGTGATATTCTGTTGACAGTTTGACCATATGTATCAAGAGGCTTAAAGAGGTTCATGTCATATACTCTAATAGTTCCACAGAGGTTATCTGAAACAAGAAGAAAAAAAAAGCTTTAAACACGAAGGTGCTTACCATAGCATCATTTATAACAATGAAACACAAGAAACAACCTGCAAGTCTTATAAGACTGTGTGGTTAAGTAAAGGAAGACATTCATTAGATAGACTACCAGGCAGCCATTAAGACTATGCTTATAAAGAATTTCTAATAATATGATGTACAGTTTGGATAGTTTGGATATAGCATAAAACTGTGTTGTTACCTCACAGAGCTAGAGGCAGGTGGCACAGCCCCATTCCTTCCAGCTCTACACTCAAATGTCCCTGTGGGCTCCCCCTGCAGCTAGGCTTGGATTGCAAGATACAGCAGCTGTTCTAGGAATCATATCTCGACACAGCCATGCTCAGAGGAGGAAGAGAGACTTTGTCCTTCAGAATCAGGAAAACCCAAGAGACCCCCTCACTCTCATAGCATGCATGTGGGTACATGCCCATTCGTAGACTAGTAGCTGGTGGGGGTCTGAGGCTGACCAAGAATGGCTGCAGCCCCTTCCCTGGGGTGGCTGTGGGCACAGCCTCCCGCCTCACGTGGGAAATCTTGTGACAGTATGAAGAAGAAAAAGCATATCAAAAAATTGTGTGCAACAAGAACTCTCTATATTACCTTTGCACCTCCCCTAGAAGTCTAAAATTATTTCTACATAAAAAGTTAGTCTGAAGCCATTCTTTTAGGCTAAGCTTTCAATAAATCAAGGAAAGGCAAATACACTTTACTGATCATGGTAACATATCTTCCCTCACCATTTCCTTTATTTTTTATTGATAAAGAGGAATCAAATGTGATAATGACCTAGTTGCACTGGCATTGTAAATGGCATTTAGTCAATACTAAAGCTAAACCTGTGGAATATAAATATGCAAATAAATTTTTCAATTTGTTTTTCAGAAGATGTTGCGTATATGGGATGATCACTCACTGACTTACCCTGGGTTCCCTGGGACCTGGGCCAACAGCTGGCATGCAGGTAGTTTGTCTGGGAACTGTTACCAGGAACTAGACTGAGACAATCCAGAGAGCGAGAAAGGGAGGAGGGAAAGGCAATTCGAGATACATTCTTGAGTTGATCATCACTGTGGGCAACTGCTGCTCCACCCACTGCAGATTTATACAAAGTGTCTATGAACTATCCACCCCAGAGAGGACAGGAGAAGCCTTTGTCCCTTGGCTCCTATCCCCATTGGTCAAAATGTGGCCAGTGGATGGCGCGCACTGCGCTTCTGAGCTGCACGTGCATGAACGTGAGCCGCGGAGCAATAGAGAGGCAGGTCCGACACAGGCCACGCTGTCCTGCAGGAAGGTGATGGAAGTTCACGTTGAACTGGCATCCATTGCAGTGGTTGAGGAGTAAGCGTGTGAAACTGTATGTAAAATAAAAACCTCATACCTACGCACAGGGAGCTTGACCAGGGCACGGACTTTACCTTAACTCTTCAGCCTCATAAGGAAGATCTCAACAAATGTTTGCTGCAAAGGAATGAAGTTTATACAGAGAAAGAAACAAGCAGGTTACTTTCATGATGAAAACATTCGTTTTTTACTGTTTCAAATTCCCCTAAAAATTTCAAAAGGCATTGCAGAAGGAAGATGAGCCTCTCCCCCTCTGACAGATAAACACTCTTCCCTTGAGAGATCTGGTGACAAAGTGATTCATAAGAGACCAGCTTCTTCCACTGGTCAATTTGATCTTGGCCAGCCGGTTGTCATAAATAAAAGTGCCATTCTTAACAGCCCAGAGGATGGACCATGTGTTGAGTTCTTTTGTTCTTTTCCTGGGGGTAAAAGATGCTTTAGACTGAGCCATACATGTAGGCTGGAGAGGACAGAATATCAGCTTCAAAATCAGCCAGGCTCACCTCCTGGCTCCCACACCCGTTGGCGGTGCGGCCTGGGGCAGGCGTAGGACCCCTCTGATCTTCAGGTCCCTCTGATCTTCAGGTCCCTCTTCCCCAAAGCAGGATTCTGGCAGGGCTGATGAGAGGATTGGGCGTAAAGGGGCCTCCCTTCGCCAACAGGGCTTAACAAAGAACCGTGGCTTCCTCGGGAAACTGAGGAGGAGCAAATGATATGATGCATGTGTGTGGCATTTGATAAATAATGATGGTGGGATCCATGAGGTGGCCTCCCCACAGACCTGGGAGGCAGATGGGATTCCCATTCACAGTTTGTATTGAGGAGACTTAGGTGGACAGGAAAGGAAGTAACTGCTCAAGGCCACACAGCCAAGAAGCGGCCAGATTGGGAACTGAGGGAAATGAGTCTCACTCAGTGAAGAGCCTCATTTGGCCCTGACCCTCTAATCCACATTGCCATTTCTCCATGTGGCATTGCTGCTTGTTTGTTTCTGCGGTCACGGCAGCTGTTGCTAACACTCCCGTGCCCACAACAAGGCCAGGCCTACTGTCACCACTGTTGGCTGGACCCGAGGGCCTCTGCAGTGGAACCAGAAGCCTGTGAGCTGGCCCTTTAAGCTTCCTGGTATGGGAAGTCTGCCCTGTGGTGCAATCCTGTTCCCTGGAGCTGGCAGCATTACTACTGCAGTGAGGAATGTCCTCTGGGGAGATTTAGGGCCTGGTCATAGACATGTGGGCTTGATTTACCCACACTGCTCCATTTAGCCCAAGGCAGACAGTGCATGGAGGGGTAGGTGGGAGGGAGGTGGAGAACTAGGTGAAACCAGAGGGATGCACAGGGAGCTAGGCCGAGAGGCAGAAACCTTACACTGAAGCCTACTTCTCTGTGCCAGGCCCACGAGCTCAGTGACCACCCAGAACACCCCTATCTGGTGACATACCTATCTTACAAAACAGAGGCTCTGTGAGGTTAGGTGACTTGACCAAGGGACTCATCAAAAGACCTAAGGAAATCTTTGCTAACTGCAGGGAAGGGCCTCTGGGACCCTAGCACCTGCCTCCAGCCTCCGGGACCAGGCCCCAGCCCTGCCTCTGCGTCCAGCCCTGCCAGCCGCCTGTCATCAGAATCCAGTCCCTGTTCAAAGGGCCCTCAGCTTTGCAAGCTTCCTCTTTTCAGCTGGTAAGAGACACCCTTCATCAGCTTCACCAGTGGCCCTTCAACCTGCCAAGCTGGTGCTTGGACCCTTGCAGGATCTCTGCGCAATTTGTCTTGCTCCTGAAACTCCTTCGTCTGGTCACCTGGTCAGGAGGTCTTCAGGAAGAGGCCCCTCCAGGGCACCCTGAGAGATCACATAGTTGTCATTGGCTCTGCCTCTCCTTCCTGGCACCTGTCCAAAGCACCCAGCCTGGAAGGGCAGCTACAGGACATGTGGCCCTGATCTTCAACAACCAAATGAGGTTGTGGCCTGGAGGGAGCAGAGCCAGTGGGGCCAAGGGTCTGCATCTGGTGGCTATGCAAACTGGTATGCCAAATGTAAGGTGAGTGGGCTGACCTAGTTCTTATAATTCCATGTTCTAGGAGAACAGGGTCCAGTGCTCTCCACCACGCCATGCTCGTTAAGACAGGACAGGGCTGACCGTGGCCAGCTGTGGCCCATTGCTTGGAGCTGATTGAATCCAGGCTGTTCTGAGCTAAGCACAGTACTCTGTTGCCTGTGCTTGCTCCTGATGGCCTCCCAAAGTCTCCCAGCGGTGCCTTGGTCTGCAGATACCGTCATGGTTCTAAGTGAGAGTTTTACTACAGCCTCACACAAAAGACTTATCTTCTCTGAGTCTGACAGGAAAGCAGTTGGAATTGATTCATTCACAACATAGTGAAAACATATAGTCTCTGGTATGTTTGCTATTGATTCCGCTGAGTTACCACCATACCTATTATCAGTACCATTAGTTCAGATGGGTGATTTCAAAAATTGCCTATCAGAGGCATTATGGCAGCATTACTGCAATGGTAACCCTGGGGAGGGAGTCAGGAGATCTGGGTTCTAGACCTGCCTCTCTGTCTTGAATTAGTCTCCTCACCTTCCTTTTACATTTCTCAGTACCATCTATACCGCAAGGAATAGAAATCCCCAGTCAAACTGGCTTAGAAAATAACACATTTGAAGAAGTGAAACTTTCCATCAGTGAAACTCCTGTAACCACGTCATCTTCAGGTATGGGTCGATCCAGTGACTCACAATGGCTTCAAGTGCTGGTGCCATTCTTGGCCGTTCCCTTTGCCCTTCCTCCTGTAGTGTACTGGCTAGCTCCCCAGGCTCGGTCCCCCCAGGATATCAGAGATGGCTGCAGCAGCTCCATGCAGCATCCCCTCATATCCTGGCCCAGAAAAAGAGAGGGTCGTCTTCCTTCACTCCCTGCAAAAACCTGATTTCACACTAATTGGCCTACCTTAGGTCTCAGGCTGGCCCTCAAGTCAATCACTATGGCCAGAAGGATGAAACATGCCTATTGGCTCAGCCTGGGTCATAAGCCATGCCTCCCAATTCCCAAGACAAGGTGGTGACCGTTTCACTGACCACATGAAGAAGCTGGCAAGGGAGAAGGTGGCAATGGATGGAGAGAAGGCAACAACCATTAACTTCATTTGTGGTTTTGGGCAAGTCATTTAGCCCTCCTTTGTGTCTACTCCTCCATTTAGAAAATGAGAGAAGTTGTCTAAAGTCCCTTCTAACAGTAATATTCTGGAGTTATCAGCCATCTTCATGTTGCAGGTTGAATCACTGAGACCAGAGCAAGTCCTAGAACTTGCCTTGTGCTCTCCACAGAGAGAGGCTTCCCCTAGCAAACTGCTGAAAACAGATCTTCACCAGCAAACATTCCTTTTTCTGCCTGAGGCCACATGCCACCACTGTGAAAAATGCTCGGAGGTATAAGACCTGCCTCTGGCCTTGGGGCCTTATGTTGAATCAGTGTCATTCAACAAGCATTTATTGAACAATTTCTATGCACAATGTGAATTAAACACAGCGATCACATCTTCCAGTTGTGAGCTTTCCAGTTATAAAAACCATTTGTGCCTCCTGAAAACCCTGTGAGGTAGACAGATGTCATTAGAAAAAGACAACAGAGAGAGGGGCAAGATAGACTTACTGAATGGAAACGAGTCAGCTGGTATGGCCGCGAAGGTTCTCGGTGTTTGGGATCAGGGCAATGGCTGAAGGATGAAGTGATTACAGAGGGAGAATCACTTGAAAGAGCTTTGAAGGCAGGGCTGGCTACATAACTTACAAGGCACAATGCCAAATGAAAATGGGGACCTCTGCTAAAAGGCAGGAAAAAGTGTCACTAAAGATATTAAAAATTAAGGCTTTTTCTTTTTTTTTTTCCTGTGGATTCTTTCTCAACTTGTCTTGGTGTTTGTAAACAAAGAAAAAATTTTAAATTATTAGCATGTATTTAACTGTTCATTTTGACACTGTGCAATGCCAGTTTTAAATGTAAATATAAGAAATTTAACTCATCTGCAGAATTACCAAAATTATGCAGTTTGTATTTCATAGCTAGTGCATGCATATGGATTTTGTTATTACTGGAGCAATGAGAACACAGCACAATACTAACTCAACTGTTTGATTCACTTCTTGTTATGCACACATTGTACTTATGTGCTATGCCTTCAGCTTGCTGCTGAGAAAGGCCGAAAGGGAAAGGAACTATGGGCTGCCATACCTTTTCCTTTATTTTGGGCATTATATCCAGGATATGTGGCTGGTTGGTACAGGAAAGTAACAGAGTCAGAAGGAATATGATAGAGTTTCTCAGCTGACTGTGTTTCCTTGAATACTTTGGTCTTCTTTCTGAATTGGAAGCAAGTTCTGGTTCAAAGTTCTAAAAGGCTGTCCCTGACAGCATAGCCTTTCATGGCTGTCAGTGCCCCCATTGCCTCAGCTATAACCATAATACGCTTATTTTATACTGATGCTGCATGTAGCTGTACCTGAACTCCCATGCACTGTGGGCTCGACCGAGTCCCGTGGTCATGGGGTACCACAGACACTACATGCAAATGCAGCTGCTCGTTGTGCACCTCTCCTCTGCTCATGCGTGCTCTGCTCTCCCACTGGCCTTCACATACAAAACACAAGAGCAAAATCAAATGATTAAGAGTTTCAAGACGGCAGCAGCAGAGCGTTAAACCAAGCTGTGAGGATGGCTTTGTGTGACTACACAGGTCGAATGTCCTTGAGGCCAGCCCTGTGTGGATGACGGGAAGGATCCGCACAGACAGACAGATGGAGAGGGGGCATCCTGGGCAGAAGGGTAGGCTTTGGCAAGGATGCACCGGTAGGAATGCTCCTGGCAGAGTGAGAGGGGAGAGAAGGACCTAATAAGAGATGGGACCTCATGCTGGCTGGTGAGCAGGACGGGCCAGGAGACAGGCTTCCATCTTGAAAATTTCAATGTCACTAGCACTAGGCCTATAGATCCTGACTGCTGGTGGTCATGCATAATGAGATCTGGAGAGGGCAAGGAAGCAACTTAAAGTGTTGTAAGGAGAAGATGAATATAGAGATAAACTTCAGGCCCAGAGAAGACCTGCCAGCCCCCAAGGCCCTTCGAGCTCTGCAATGCCTTGGTGCTCAGGTTAGATGGCGGCTCAGCGCAGCTGGTAGAGCAATGGGTGATTTTGGCTCAGGTGTGGCCCTGGATATCTTTGAGAAGGAAAGGTGTGTTTACCAGCCATTCAGTGAATGAGTTCCACGGTGAGAGAAAGGGCAAGGAGGGACAACATTTATCGGATTATATGTTGGCTTATGTCTCTATACAACCAAGAAATTGGTTGGAGCCGTGAAGTTTCCCTGATTTGGTTTTCGAAGTTACAGTGCAAAATAAATATTTAAATTCTTGGTGAATTTCCCCCCAGTTTCCCTCCAGATGTTTGGTGAGGTGCAGATAGCACAGCAAATGAATGTATTTAGAAGTCCAGTAAATTAGGCAAGGGACAGTAGGGTGTGCCATTTTGCCGGGCCTCCCTGGAACAGAGACTGGACCAACTTCAACGTGGAAGGTGGGGGTGGGGAGCTCTGTAGGAAGGCTCCGGAACACCCAGAACAGAGGGGTGCTTCAGGCAGCATGGGGTAGTGAGGAAAAGACTGGGCAGGCCAACACCAGCCCGAGCTGTCAGAATTCACGCCGCCAGAAAGGCAGTCATGAGCTGAAACAGGGGCAAAGAGAGCGTGTGTACATGGGAACGTGCAGAACGACATTTCGTGTCCTTGTTGGCAGCTATGGGCCACGTTGGGCTGGGGCTGGCGAGAGTTGGGGCCCACTTGTGGAATCCACTTGTCAATCCCTCACTCCAGATGTCTGCTCTGGGGGACAGTGCTGTTGGGATGGGGAAACTGACAAGTGGTGGTTACATCACTGTCCAAAAACAAGATGGAAATTGACTCATGCCGCCCACGAAATGCCTTTTTTGCCTTAAGGCCCTGGGGCCAAATGAGTTTGCATGGTGATGTCTTATCCCGCCAACCTTGCAGTCAGAGGAGGAAAGCAAGAGTTACTTTTGGTGCTTTTCGCTCTGAGATTAAACAGCAGAAAAAGCAGGCTGAAGATTAAATGAAACAAAGGCAGCCACATCGGAGGCTGGAGGAAGCTCCCCGCCTTTCTCCTCCTCTCAGAACCCAGACCAAGTAGGGCTCAAGGCATCCTCTCTTCAAGGTCTCTCGCTGCTGGGTGGCGGGGCGGGGGGTTGGGGGGTGCGGCGGCATGGGGGCGGGGCAGGCAGAAGCTATTTAAAATGATATATGGGTGTTAAAGGGTTGGACTTTGAACCTAGGACCAAAACCAGCACTCCCCCCTCACTAACCATGTGATAATTAATTAATCCTTCTAAGTCCATTTCCCTGTCTGTTAAATGGGAGTGACAACAGTGTCCTGGCCTTCTCAGGCCTGTGCTGTGAGTGTAAATAAAAATTTCTACATCATGGGGGATTTTCTGAGAAATTTGTTGCTGTCTCAGCCTTTTTGCTGTTAATGAATCGCTCTCTGGGGCAACCATGCAGCCGAGCTCCAAACTCTGGCCTCTCTATCCCTGGAGTTCAGGACCCAACAAAGAATTTTCAGCTATAAAATCCTGAAAAGAAAAAGAACAGAGGCTTTGGTTCACCAAGCGAGAGACAAGGGTGTGGCCCAGTCCAGATAGCCAGTGAGGAAGGTGGAAGGGGTCAAAAACAGAGTGGGCCAAGGGACCCAGGTCTCACACTTGCAGAAACACCTGGGTGGCCTGAATTGTTATGGAAATGGCTGCCCTGGTGCCTGGAACTCCTTGGCACAAGCATGGAGGTCCCATAGCCTGCATGAGGTCCCCCTGACTGGCAGGCTCAGAGGAAGGGTGGCCATCAGCAGGAGACACGCTTCATAGGAGGGGCAATGCTGACCTGGGGAGGAAGCCAGGCTGGTGGACCTGGCTGGCAGACCTATCTGAAAGGTGGGGGGTAGTGGGGTGGGAAGGGGGAGAGACCACTGACCACTAAGCAGCACAGCAGGACCACTAACTACAGCTTCTTAGGGGGACCTCCGAAGCCCCTCAATACAGGGTTCGGGGGGGACCAATGAATGACTGATATTGCAATTTCTAACCAATATTGATTTAATTGTATTCAGATACATGAATGTGACATTTCTTACATCCAGGTATCACAAAGTTATTCACATCTGCTATCCACGTGAAGAGTGAGCAGAGAGTCTAGGACAGACCAGCCCATAGTAAATGCCTGACAATGACTATTGATAAAGGGCCCTGTTGAAAATGGAGAAGCCGAAGACCCTCCTTCAGCCATGTTCAATTGTGGGGTTGTTTGCATAGATAAGGGCAGCCCCCTGCAGAAGTTTGGGGTCGGTGCTGGTCAAGTCCTTCCCTACAACCTCATGACCAGGTAATAATGGAAGCAAGTCTCAGTCCAAATTCTGCCACATAGAAATATTTAGAAAACAAACATTTATCCTCAAGGACCCCAAGTTGTCTATATCATTAGAGTGATCTCAATTCTCTGCCCTTTGAGGACCCCCCACCACTACCTGTATGAGTTCATCTCTGCAACAATCACATTATTTCTGCGTAGAATCCCACTGTCCTCATAGTCCTACCAGACAACTGGAAATCCATCCAACCGGTGGACAGCTGTACTGAGGCTGTTGGCGGGGAGGGGTAGTCACGCTTCAGGCACCAGCACTAGAGGCCAAGCCTCCAGACCTCACTGGATCTTTACATTCTGTTCATACAGCCTGGGGAGTGTCTCCAAATAGCACAGCCAATCTACAAGTTTTGCATCACTTTATTTCGGCAATGAAAGCTTATTTTTCATGTCATCATGCTAGTTAACAGACAACTCATTTTCACACCCCTCCCCCAAAAAGAACCCCAAACACACCACTTCTGATCTTCTCTATGCTTGTTGGCAACGTATGGGGTAGAGATTGAGACAGCAGAGGTGCTTACACTAGTCCTCGGGTGGGGGCTTCCTCAGCAGGTTGTCAGTGCCCTCCTGGCCGGGTGACTGTTATTAGTGACTTGTGGTGCCTGCCTTGATGCTTAACCTGGTGGCGACCCCAGACGGTGATATCGGAACAAGCCCTCAGGACTTTGGGGGGCAGAATTAGGACTAGAACTGGGATCTGAATCAGTCCCTTGATTAAAATATAAAATAAATGGCTATTTTCTCTTTTTTCTGGTATCATTGAGTCTTGCCCTCAATTACCTTATGAGTTTCTTGGGAACAGGGCCAAGATTTTTAGCCACAGAAAGCTAGACTCACTGTATTCACGCTTCCTTTAAATACTTATTAAGTGTTTTATTGAAGAGTAGAAAAGTTGGCTGAAAAGGCATTTTGGGAAATGAGGGACTATTTGACCAGGTTAAAGGATCAGGGTTACACTCAAGGGATCCAGGAAGCCAGTGAACACTTTTGAGAAGGGAAGTTGTCTGACTAAAAGGATGCTCGACAAGGAACACTTAACCGATCAAGCATCTGAGGGTGCTGGGTACATGCACAAACATGCCTCTTCCTGGCCAATTCCTCAATGCAGCAGTTTTTCAAGAACAGGAACTACCGTGTACGTGCCATGTGCCAGGTCCTGTGCTAGCAGTCCCAGGCCCAGAGCTACTGGAACAAACCCTTCTCTCCACGTACACCAGCAGAGGAGGCCAAGGCTAAGAGTGGTTGGGTGGCTTGTTCAGAATCACCGAACAGGAAGGGTGGAAGTTTTCTGCCCAGCACAAAGCCCTCTCTGCATCCTGCCTCTGCTTGCTCCCAAGTCAAGGCATGGGATTCGGAGTTGTTCAGAGGAATCTGCAATCAGGGACAGATGAGAGGCACGATAGCTCCAACCTGTTCTTGGGAACAGCAGTACAGAAAGCAAAATGCTTTCGAGCAATAAAACTTGCTATCTGAGTTATGAGCCCATCTGTGCTAGCAGAATTCCTTGGGGATGATTGTCCCCTAGAGACAGGAGGAACCATTTGGTGGCCTGAAGCAGCTCAGGCGAGACCCTCCATGATTACAAGTCACATTGGACAATTACATTCTTAGCTTCTGGGAGTAATGTTTGCTGGGTTTGCTCTTAGGTCTTCTCGGTGCAAAATAATAATGTGTAATTAGGATGATTTGGTCTTTTGCATGATGAACCTGTGTATTGGCTTGAGTTTGCAATATTCTGGCACATTAAAAATTACTTTTCAGTTGAGATTTTTTTTAAAAAAAGAACACTCTCCTGCCCACATTCTCCTTTAATCCAGAGACCCTAAAGTTATTTTATGAGACGACAGTTATTCATACCAATGTAGGGCCAGATATGGCACAAACAATTTTAATATTTTTTAAAATTTGCTCTCTAACCCCCACCATGTCTTGAAGGGAGTTTTATGGTTCGAGAGACTATTCATACCCTCCCTGTCACAGGCACTGGGAAGCCCGCTCGCTGCCAAGGGGCCAACAGGAACCCTGGGACAGACAGGCTAGATTCTGGTGCCAGCCTGCTACTTCTTACCTGGTGCCAGCCCTGCTGCTTCTTACCTGTGTGATCTTGGGCAGGTTACTCAATGTCTACGAGAATTGATTTTATCCTCTGTAACACTCTAGGGCAATGACTTGAATTCCTGAGGGATTATACAAGGTAACAGATGCAAAACAGTGGGATACATCGGCTACCCCAGGAATATTAACGGGTGGCTGATAGTTGATGCTTCTCTGCTGTTCAGAAGTTCTCAGCCCCCAGCCATGGAAACAAGATTAATAGGGGTTAGCTGTCATGTGGAAGGGCGAAGTGGGGAAAATCATGGGCTTTGGGGTCACTCAGGCCTAACTCATGTTCTACTAATCACTAGCTTCCTGCGTTGGGCAGTGGATACAGCTCTTGATGCCTCTGCAAAATGGGCTTATTATACTACATGCCTGGCGAGGAGTGTTAGGGAGCTCGTGTCTGAGGAGAGCCAGGATTCTCTTAAGACGTCACGCTTTGGAGACCACGTTGGCCCCACAGCCTGAGGCACCCAACTAGGGACCTGCCAGAGAGCCCACCAGGGCACCAAGAATTGACAGCCAGCAGAGCAGAGGCATCTCACCCATACATGTCTGAATAGTCTTCAAATGTATACAGATGCTGTTGTAATAAATGGAGCACAGATTCTAAGATACTATTGAAGTCATTTTCTCTCAAAGAGAACAAAAAGGAGGAGAAATTTTATGTAGCACTAAACTGGGGTCCTCATACTTGCAGTCAAAAAAAGTTAGAAATTTTGGTCCCCAAACCAGCATAAAGTCGGTCACGTGTGATGCAAGAGTTGGAGACATCGGGAGGCTGGGGAGGAAGCCTGTTCCTGAGCGGACCAGCCTACCACTCACAAGCCCCCCTTCTTCCCTTACTGAGCTGGCTGAAGGGGGTGGGGCCCCCGCCTCATGACTAAGAGCTTTTGAGGTCCCCCGTGGGAGTTCCACTCTGTGTGCTTAGCGGGTCCTCTTGGATTTCGTCTGTGCAACAAACTTCAGAGTGAAGTGCCCACTTTGCAGGTGAGAAGAACTGAGGCACAGAATGGTTAAATAACTCACCCCAGGCAGTGGAACCAGGATTCAAATTCAGGCAGTCCGCTTCTAGGAGGCTGGCTCCCATCCCAGGGCTCTTGAGAGAAGAATTTGGGAACACATGATTTCTAGTAGCAAGGGCTGGGGATATAAAACAAATCCCTGAACCGGCACAGGTTAGACGGAGGTCGAGGTCACCTGGCAGGGTCCTCTTCGCACGCCCTCCACTGCAAACTCCACGGACACATCCAGGGGGCTCGGAGCAGCTGGACGACAAAACTCCGCAGCTTGTGGAAGGTCTGGAGTTCTTCCCTTTCTTCATCCTTCAGGTCAGTAAAGGAAAGTAGTGTGAACTGTTTCTGCTAAAAATGTTGACGCGAAGACTCAGAGATATGTGCGCCTCGGGCCCCTGCCGGAGCTGCTCTCTGACTGCACAATGAGGCTGCACAAGCTGATCCCCTACAGCACAAGGGTCCCTATTCACATGAACCAGGTTGGTGCAAAATATTGCACGAAGGACGCATGCAGAGGGACCCTCACTAAGGGCAACCTCACTAAGGGTTTGACTAGGCTGTGAGCCCTGAGTGGTGTCTAGAAGGTTCAGACAGAAGTTATGAAAGGACATTGAGGCAGACTAGGGCACTGTAGGACTCAGGGGAGGTTTTTGGAGAGGACTAGACAACAGACTTTGGATAGGAGAGCATTTAACTGGGCAGAGAGTAGAGGGGGAACTTCTAGCACAAAAAGATAAAGAAACGAAAGGGTGTCGGGGATGCGGGGGCCAGAGCCCAGCTGGGCCTGAGCCAGGAGGAAGTGAGCGTGGAAGTCTGATGGCCAGCCCGCCATCAGCATCACTCAGCCAGGGAAAGGGGACATTCTCCTAGAATCCTCAAGCACTTAGCTAAGAAAAGTCAGCCATGGTGCTAGATTGCTGGAGGAGATCGGAACTGGTGATGGAAACTCAAATGGCGCTTTTCCAGCTTGCCAAACAATTTCCCATGTAAACTGCCTCACTTCACGTACCCAGAGCTCTGTGAGTTCTGAGTCGACATTTTTTACCACCCACCTTCCCTCCCTGTTATATTGTGGGGAGGGACACTGAGGCTCCGAGGTGTGAAGTTGCTTGTTCCCGCTGACGGCGAAGGCAGCTGGAGGCAGCACAAGAATCTCAGCCCTCCACTGTCATTAATCCCACGGTCCCACTGCCTCCTCAAAGTCCGGAGTCAAGCAAGCTTCTTCATTTGTTTCCATTAAATAAATGTTTTTGTCATGCTCACATTGTTAATAATAGCAGGAAGTAAATCTGACCGTGTAATGTGAGAAAGGTAATAATAGTCCATGTCAGGAAATCCTGTTGCTTCAAGTCCCTTGGGAATGTTAACTCTCCCACTCTGACCCCACCGGCCTCCTGACCTTCTGCACAGTTGGCTTCCTCAGGCGAAACTGGGCCAAAAATGCTGTGCCTTTGGCCAAAGTCTGACCTTTGCCCCCTAGTAATGAAGAGTCCCTTCCAGGTAAGGTCCACGGGGAAGGACCGGTAGACTCCTCCCACTCCTGGACCTCCGCTAGCTGGTAGGTAGTGGGTGATGGGCTGGGGAGGGAGGAAGGCTGCCGGGGGTGGGAGTGGGGGCTCAGGAACACTTGCTCCCAGGTGAGAGGAACCTGGAACAGGTGTCCCATACTATCCTGTAAGTGAAGCAAAGTGAAGGGATGTTTAAATACATGAATTGATACATGGTAGGTTCTAGTCAACCTTCAAGGGGGTTAGGGCTAGAGAAATAAAAAACAGCATCATGCACAGGTCAGCCCCCGAGGACTCAGGAACTGAGATGCCAACCCCTTGGCAAGTCCCCCTGTGGAGAGGACCCAAGCTCACCCGCGTGGGCAGCTGACACCACCGCCTTATTGGTTCATTCGCTGGCTTATATTTCCACTCGGTGGTCTTATTTTATAACATGCACACCACTTATTCATTTTCACACATAATTACCTCACTTCTTCCACCAAACAGCTCTGGAAGTTAGGTTGTAGCATGATTTATTCAGTTATCCATTCCCTCAACGAATGGCAATAGAGTGACCTCGAAGTGCCAGGCAAGGCTAGGCGCTGGGAACACAGGCACAGTGCTGCCCGTGAGGAATTCTCCCTCCGTCTGGGAGACTGACTCTGATAAACACACCATACAATAAATTCGCTAATTACAATGATAACAAGAGTGTCAGGGGAGAAGTGCTAGGTGCTCAGTGGGCTCTAACGGGGAGGCCTGAGGGAGTTCCGGTCCAGGAACACCTTCCTGAGGAAGAGGCCTTGAGCTGGAAACTGGCAAGGGCTTCTCTCTCCAGTCTGCCATGGTCCCCGCTGGACAACTATCCATGAGGAATAAAATACCAACACTTCCGACGAAGACGGGATCCAGCGGGGCGAGGATCAGGGTGAGGGAAGTGAGCCGAGTCCTACAAGCACAGGTTTAGATCCTGCGCAAGGGAGTAAGTTCCTGAAGGCCGAGACTGTTGCGGGCCATGGTGGGGACTGGCTGCCACAGGGCCTCGGCCCTCGAGGCACATGCTGCTACCCAGGTGCCTGGCCCAGGAGCCTGGAGTCTCAGAGAAGGCGCGCAGCCCAGGACCAAGGGCGAGGTGGCGAGTGGTGGGGAAACCTGTTTCTCCACTAAGAGTCACTGAACCAGAGAGGGAAAAGAAATTCATGCACAGCTCAGATAGAAACAGCAACTTCTTTCCAGGGAATTGAGGTCAGGGGTCAGATTAGTTTTCCAGGGCTACTGTAACACAGCACCACAAAGTGGGGTCTCAGAAACTTTTACTTTCTTACAGTTCTGGAGGCCAGAAAGTCCAAAATCAAGGTGTGAGCAGGCAGGTTCCTTCCAGGAACTCTGACAGAGAATCCGGTGGATACTGAATCTGGGTGATTCTTGGCTCATGGACGCGTCACTGTGATCTCTGCCATCGTTGTCACGTGGTGTTCCTCACTATGCCTGTGTCCAAATTTCCATCTTCTTTCTCTTCTTTTTTTTAATCCTCACCCAAGGATATGTTTTTATTGATTTTAGAGAGAGAGGGAGGGAGAGAGCAAGAGTGAGAGAGAAGCATCAATGTGAGAGAGTAACATCTATCAGTTGCCTGCTGTATGCACTGCAACCAGGGATTGAACCCGCAACCTAGGTATGTGCCCTGACTGGGAATCGAACTTGCAACATTCTGGTTGTATTGGACAATGCTCCAGCCAACCGAGTCATCCGGCCAGGGCCAAATTTCCATCTTCTTACAAGGATACCAGTCATTGGGTCAGGGCCCACCCTAATTCAGTAACCTCATCCTAGTTAGACTACATCTGCAGGGGCCCTATTTCCAAAGCGCCACATTCACAGAGGGTTAGGACGTGGCCAGATTCTTGGGGGAAACCATTTTTACCCACAACAGGAGTATGGGGATGTTCTAATGGTGGGCCTGCTACATCATTAGAATTGGAAGGAAGACAAATATTTTAAAATTCACATTTCATGCATCTGCTTTTGAAAGTATTAGCAGGAAGCATAAATGCCTTTGAATAAAAATGAAAAAACAATATCTACTTTCATTCCCTCTTCCGGTCTGACAGGGCTGTGATAGAGAGTGCAGCATGAGGTGCAGGGGCACTGGGGGCAGACTCTCACGGAGGCTAGTCGCTCAGAGAGGGAAGACACAGCGAAGGCCCGGAGACGCAGCTCGCTCCAGGGCCTCTGAGGGCTCGCTGCTAGAGATTTCCAAAGTCCCGTGGCGTTTTTACAAATGGTATGAATGGGAAATTCCTGTTTTGTTGCTGTGTCTTCTAGGTAGATGATAGAGTAAGAATGGGGTTTGGCCTGAAGGTTGGGGAGTCCCTGGTCCTGCTCCAGACACCATTACTCAGAATTTATCAAGTGCACTTTGGTATGTACCAAGAAAGTATCAACACTGGGCAAGTTGGAAAGAACTGAAATGAGTTTCAAGTTCAGGGATGGCAAATGGGTTTCCTCCCTCGTGCCATGCCTCTACCGATCGTTGTCCAGGGCACTGTGTAAAGAAGTATCTAGGCTCAGAGAACCATAATTGATTCGTTGTGTCTGCCTCAGAAGGAGAAGTGGCAGTTTACATATTTGCTACTCTAGATCTAGCACAAACATTGCATTTTGAGGGTGAGAAAAAAGACCAAGTAAGAGAAAATAACATGCCTGAGGTCTCATTGTGAGTCCATAGTAGAATCAGATATGCCCGCTTTCCCCATGCCCACCCCAAACTGGATTTCCTGTCACCGAATGGCAACAACATCTATCCAGCTTCCTAGAAGCGGTCCTCGGCACCTTCCTCTCGCACGCCCTGAACGTTCAATTGCCACGTCCTATTCACTTCCCCCTTGAGTTTCTTTCAAACCATTTGCTTCTTTCCATTTCTCCATCATCCCCCTAGTCCAAGGTTCTCAACAGGGGTGCTCCCCAGAGGACACTTGGCAATATCCAGAGACATTTTTGGTCGTTTCAACTTGGGGAGGGGGGACACATTACTGGTACTCAGGGGGTAGAGGTCAGGGCTGCTGCTAAACATCCTACAGAGCACAGGACAGCCCCTCACAACAGTGGGCTTCACACCCAGCCCAGGATGTCAACGGTGCTGAGGTTGGGAAACCTATCCCTCGTCCAGGCCACCGTCTTCTCTCATACGGGCTCAAGGGTCTCTTGCCCATCCCTTTCTTCATATTACCTCTGCAGTCCGGTCTCCACCAGAAGCCAAACTAATCTTGAACTGTAAGTTCCAGTTCTGTCCTTCGGTACAGGTCCAAGCTCTTCTCTGTGGCCCAGGGGACTCAGTGTGATCAGGCCCAGCCCCCTGCTCCTTCCATCCTCTTGCTCCCTCTCCGTAATTCCTTCAGTGCCTGGAGGGAGCCGTGCTTCTTCCTCCCTCAGGGCCTCCGCTGAGGCTGCTCCCTGTACCAGAAAGCCCAGCTCTCAGCCCGGCCTTTTTGCCTTGTCCCCTCCTGCCGATCCTGCTGATCCTACTGATTCCTCAGCTTCTCCAGGAAAACCTTTCGTCTGCTGCTCTCTTCCTAGCATTTATTAAAGGAACTAAGCGTTTATCTGGGGCTGTCTTCCTCCTCCCAGTGCATTCGAAGTCCCCTGCAGGCAGAAGCAGTATCTGTTTCAATCACTCTCATGCTTTCAGTGTCTAGTAGTGTCCCTGCACCCTAGTAGGATCTCAACAAATGTTTGTTAAATGAGTGAATGAATGAATGAATGAATGAACAAATGAACAAACAAGCTTCAGTCTCTGGACCCCTTGGCTCTGTTCATCATTTTGTAACCGGGACCTCTTCCTGTTCCTCTTCTTTTCTGTTTCTCTACCTTTCAGACTTTTCCTTCTACCCTTTCTTTCTCCATTAACTGTTATCTTAGGCACTCAGTTACTATATATATATATATATATATATATATATATATATATATATATTCGATTAAATGTTGTTCTTTGTGAAACAAATTCAGTTGACTTTGTTATTTGCATATCCTTCAACTGATGTTGCCAGGAATGAAAAACAGCCAAATTATAATGAGCGTCTATGCTGGATGGCTGCCTGGCACTGACTGAAGGCAAGCACTGGACACGGTGACATGGCGGCCTTGGGCTGGGAGTCCAAGCCAGTGGCCAGTAATTCTCCAGCCCAAGCCCCAGGAGCGAAAACAGTTGCTGGCTCCCTGACAATAAAAGCAAGTCATTCTCTAGCCCTGCCCAGGGTCTGCAAGTCTAAGTCAAATGTAATCTTCTCAGAGAGTCCCTCCCAGATCACCCTACAAAAGTAGCCCAAAGACTAACTGCCCAGCTCGGGAGATAGAGTACAAAACTGGGAAGGGGCCAAATCCTTGGCAACACTGTAGTATCACTGCCTCAATTTTCTTGCCATACGAGGGAGAACCCCCGCCGAAAAAGAAATCTTCTGGAGGGCAGGCCCTTTGCGTTACAGGCTTCCCCTACTAGGTAGGCGTGTGTTCTAGGAACCCATCTGTATCCGTGTACCAATTGGCATTGTTGTGAGAGGCTGAATTCAGCTCCAGTGAATTTTTTTAAAAGACTTTTTCAACACATTTGCTGATTTCATGATGCGTGATCTATGAGCACACCTGCCCACGCCACGCCGAGTGCTCAGCAGCTTTTAACCAATAATGGCACGGCCCCCGTGCCCCACCCTCCCTATTCACCCAGTCTTGCCCCAAGTGACTTTTTTTTTGTTTCCCCAGATGAAAAACAGCCCTCGAAAGGAATGATTTTGCAGATGTGGACGAGGTGAAACAGAAAATGATAGAAGCACTAAAAGGCATTAAAATCGACGAGTTCAAAAACTGTTGTGAGCCCTGGCTGGTGTGGCTCAGTGGATTGAGTCCTGGTCTGCGAACCAAAGGATCACTGGTTGGCTTCCCAGTTGGGGCACATGCCTGGGTTGTGGGCCAGGTCCCCGCTGGGGGTATGCAAGAGGCAACCACACATTAATGTTTCTCTCCCTTTCTCCCTCCCTTCCTCTCTCTCTAAAAATAAATAAATACAATTTTTAAAAAAAATTTTTTAAAACTGCTTTGAGCAGTGGAAAAAAAGTCTCATTATGTGTATTGTATCAAATGGAGAGTATTTTGAAGGTGACCGAAGTTTAAACATGTAAGAATAAATACATCATTTTTTATAAATAAATTCCTTGTTTTTGGGGGTCCCTCTTCATATGATGTAATTAAATGCCTCTGCGGGTTGAGCCACTCTTAGTCACATGTCTTACTTGCAATCGAAAGTGCTCTGGTTGATGCATTTTTCACCATGTGTATTAGTCAGCTCAGGCTGCTGTAACGAAGTAGCACAGGCTGGGTGGCTTCAACAACAGAAATTTATTGTCACCCAGTGCTGAAGGCTGAAAGTCCAAGATGAAGGTATCAGCAGAGCTGGCTCCGCCTGAGAGCCATGTGAGGGAAGGATCCATTCCAGGCCTCTCTTCCTGGCTTGCAGATGTCTGTCTTCTCCCTGTGTGATCATACCATCTTACCTCTGTATTTGTCTGTCTCCAAATTTTCTCTTCTTATAAGGTTATTAGTCATATTGGGTTAAGGCCCAGTCTAATGACCTCATTTTAATTCAATTACCTTTTTAAAGACCCTATCTCCAAATATAGTTACATTCTGAGGTACTGGAGGTTAGGACTCCAATATATGAATATTTTCAGGGAAAACAATTTATCTCATAATACTACAGAGCCAGGATTATTTTTTAATCACACAAGGCTGGCTCCTGGGGTTGGAATCATCCCTCCCCTGAGACACACACACACACACACATGCACACAGTAGAAATTACAGGTGAGAGCCCTAAATGACTCAACCAACAGCTCAGGGTGAGAGAGGACGGGAATGAAAGCTCCACTCCAGGACTTAAGTCTCAACGACAGGGGAGAAAGCTCTTTTATCAGTGATGATAAAAACCATGGCAATAACCATAGTGACCACTCATCACCTGCATGTAGCAGGCACTGTGCTGGGGACCATGTAAATGCTGCTCGAATCACCCTGTGAGAGGCCTGTTGATCATCCCTGATTGGAGGCTGAGGTCAGAGCTGTCAATCATGTACCCTCAGTCAGACACCTGGTGTGGCAGCCACAAAGGTACCTCCCCTATGTCCTTTCAAGACAGAACCTGCTGTTCAGCTGCAGGAGCACAGGAGCCTCCAGCCCCAGTGCAGCACCTTCAGGACCCACCTTCCTCTCCTGGGACAAGTCCATGCATTTCTGGGGCAGCCCCCAGCCAGGGTCAGAGGAGGGTTGCCCTGGGGCATGGTTATTCCTCTCTGCTTGGAGCTCCTGGTAGAGTTGGCTAAGACTCTGTCATGTTTCACGTTGGCCTGAGGCTCTCCTGCTCACTCCATGTTTTCACAGCTCTTACCCCCAGTAAACCTCTCCCACTCCCAACTCCCAGAATCTGCTGCTCAAAGGACCCAAACTGGCACTGCTGGGGAGGGCATACCAGGATTAGGACCATGACCAACCCCCAGGGACCTGTCACAACTTCTCCAACCATTATTGCTCATTCCCGAAGGCAAAGGCCAGAGGCTTTCAGGACAAGAGATGAAGATGGGCTCTCTGAGCAGTGCACAGCTGGCGGTCATTTTCACCTAGACTAATGGGTGTGCAGCCAAGGTGCCCAGGGCCTGGGGCACAGGGAGCAGTGAAGATGTTGCCCACAATCACCGGAGGCCTGGTGACAGAGTCGAGGCCAGAGCCCCAGGTTCCTGAGCCCCATCCGAGCTCCGTGCACAGGTTGGAACCTGCTGCCCCGCCAACTGACCCAGAGCTGCAGCCCTGAGGTATGTCCGAAGAGAGAGGAGGCTGAGGAGGAGGCTGTCTTCCAGGAGAAGGTCAGAGAGCCAGCAAGAGGTGGGGAAATGAGGGGAGCTTAGGCCACTCCGCACGCATTGCATTGACTTGCCCTCACTTCGCCAACTGAGGCACCACTCCTCCTCTAAAGTGGGCAAAAGCCCCCTCCTTGCAGGGGAATTGGGGGTCTCCTGAGAGATGGTATGCCAAATCTCCCGCCCCAGGGCCTGAGATGCCTGCCCTGGTCCTTTCTGACCTGAGTGCGTGCCTCGCCTCACACTGATTTATGACTGAGATGACCTAAGACCTTTCCAAAAGGGCTCTGGAAGCCAGCTGACAGCCCCCGCTATTTCCAGAGCCAATTCATTTTATGGCCAACAGGAGAAATGGGCAGTTTAGTGGCTTGACTAGTCTCTTTGGTTCAACGCGCACAAGCACAGCTGTTTATTTTTCAAGGGGCTCCCAGGCAGAGTCCCTCCCATCCCTCTTCCTCCCTCCCTCACTCCCTGAAGCAGCTTGGGTCTGGATGAAAGCGGTATGACGGGGCACAGTTGGGTCTCTCCAACACTGGTGGCGAACAGGAGAGGGCAAGGGGAGTCTTCACATCTTGGCTGCCACATGGGGATTGTCTCTTGCCAAGGGTTCAGGGCTAGACTTGGGTCCTCTAAACAGGACTAGTTTGTCTGGCGGATGAATGGAGATCTGAGATTGTCTTCCCATTCTCAACTTGGGTAGTCTCAGCAAAGTTCTCCCAAAGCCCTAATGCCCCTCTGCCTGCATATATTTTTGGGCAAGGTTTCTTTTTAAAGGTTTTATTTATTTATTTTTAGAGAGAGGGGAAGGGAGGGAGAAAGAGAGGGAGAAGAACACTGATAGGTTACCTCCTGTACACGCCCCTGCTGGGAACTGAACCCAAAACCCTGGCATGAGCCCTGATGGAGAATAGAACCGGTGACCTTTCACTTTGTAGGATGACATCCAGCCAACTAAGCCGCACCGGTAAGGGCTTGACAAGGCCAAACCTTCAATGATCTCCAGAGCAAAGTCTACACTCCAGATGTTCACAGGCAGCAATAGCAACCCACTGGCCCTGGGTGAGGGCTATCAAAGCGTGCAATGTGTGTGTGTGTGTGTGTGTGTGTTCGCAACCATCACAGGCAGACAGCGTGGAGAACGCAAAGCAAAGACTTGAGAACCAGTCGGATCAGGTTCTGGCTACTGCAGGTTATTCCTGCCTGGGCCTTGGACTCCTCATCTGTAAATGGGGTAATAACACGACCTGAGGTTGTTATATCAGATGGGTGAGATAGATGGCATAGCAAGGCACTTAGTCTGGCATCTGATCAGGACTCAATAGATTTATTAATAGTCATGAAAAGCGAGGAAACAGAGTGCACAGAGCAGCCCCGGAGGTGGGAGCTGGCTGTTCCACTTGGCAGTTTGCAGTTCCGAACACTGGTCTGACAGCTGCGGTTCCTCACCTGGCATTGTTGAAAAAGTTTTGCACATACACCCTTATATGTTCACAGGCATAAGTTCATGTATTCAGGCACATGCCTGCATGCACACTGGAAATCACACTCGTATTACAAAAGTGTCTTTGCAGACATGTACTCTTGCATACTCAGATACATGTGAGCGTGGATACATTCCATGTGTGTTACACACACAGAGTCCTACAGAAACATGCCTTATACACACATGCACGCATCTCTGCACATATATACGTGGGGCCCCATGCCTCTGGCTCATTTGCAGATACAGAGGAGCAGGCTGACAACACCCAGAGCCAGACCAGAGAGCATGGCGAGCTCAGAGATTAGGGCCCAAAGAAAGGAGGGGAGAGCAGATTTTTCAGCTGCTGAAGGACATCTCGAAGTAAAAATAGCCCAGAACAGGCCTGCCAGGAGAGGTGCAGGGCAGCATGGTGGCCCTGATGCTCTGACCCCGCTTCCCCACACACACCTCTCCTGCCTCTGAATCAAGGTCTTCAGAGGACTTGCCTGTGCAGCCCAGATGCCACATGAAGGGGCCACAGTAAAAGGGTAGGACGCTCCCTGCTCACCCTCAGGGTCAGGGTGAGGGCAAGATGGATGGAGAGCCGGGGGTGGAGGGATCCCTCTCCCTGCTATCACCCATTTAGCTCTTGGGCCCTTAAAGGACCTCAGAGCGTGGATGCAGATGCCTGCTCAGCATCATGCTGGCTAACTTCTGTGGTCCTGCTACTGCAGGGAGGGGGCAGGAAGGAGGAGGAGAGGCCGGCACTCAGCCATCCCTGTGTCTTTTCGTGTTAAGAAGTGTTCAAACCTTTAAACAGGAGCCTGGCTTCCATGGGGCCCACCTAGGACCATGTGCTTAGAGTAAAGGGAAATCAATATTCACATTGCCATGACTAATAAAATCGCATGTCATAAAATATATCGCAATCATTGAATTGTACATTTCAAACAGATGAATTTTATTCATACGAATTACACCTCAGTGAAGCTGTTTTTTTTTACCTCTCCTCTCTCACTTCTACTCTTAACACTCTGGTGTGGACACTCTGCAGGTGTTTAAGCGGATATCTCATTAAACCCTTCCCAAAACCCACTCTACATGTGAGGGAAAGTCTAGGCCTGGTTCAAGGTCACCCAGTCCCTCAGTGGTGGAGTTGGCTCTAGATGCCACTTAGCAGGATTGCCGGCTGGGTCATTTCTTCTTCCATTTATTGTCCGCATTCAGTCACTGATTCTAGATGCCCAGTGCCAGACTGGGCCAGTGGTTCCTAAACTCCAGCAGCCATAAGAAACATCAGCAGGAACGCTTATTAAACAGCTGTTTGAGGGACCACTCCTGAGGTTCTGCCTCTGTGGGAGACTGGCAGCTGCTCTCAGGCCCTGGGCAAGCAGGGAACCCTGGGGCCAAGTCCAGGTTGGGGGTGGGAGGGAGCAGCTCCTGGACTTTGGGCAGGACAAGGCTGCGTCGCAATGCATTTGTGCTAGGGTATTAATAGAAACACAAAACTCCAGATCAGCCATTTCTTTCCCTCGGGACAAGCCCGGACGGCATGGCCCGCTCTTCTGCGACGCTGACCTCTGCCGCAAATTAAACAAGAGGCAGGCGGGTCACGTGGACACCTCATTAATTTCCACTCACCGTTGGAGGTGGGCGGGGGACGACGACGGAGGGCTGAACTCTCACAGTGCCCCCGCGTTATCAAGGTTAACTAGTGAGGAGGCGGAGGACGTGGGGGAGGGGCAGGGGTCTGGAGGGGCGGAGCCTCGGTAAATGGATAAATTAGCACATCCTTTGTTCTCCTGTCAATAGGTGCTTCCAGGGGAGCCCCAAGGGCTGGGGAACTTTGTTTGCCTAAAGCGTTTAAACAACCCCCTGCAATCCTGTTTACACTCTCGGTTTGCTCAGCAAACCTGACCCTCAGAAATAGCTTTGGGGTGAACTCGGGCCCCGCTGCCGGTGGAGATTGCCACACCACCGGCCTGAGAGACCAGTCCCACTTGCAGGGCTGCTCTGGGCCCATACAAGCTGGGGCAGGGGATCCCAGTGTACACAATGCTCAGTTGGATACACACAAATACACAAAAATAACACCCCACCTGACCTCATCTTGCTGGACAAGTGAGAGTTAAACTTCCTAGTTCAAGTTTACCTCATTTCTTTTAGCTATACACATACCTGACTTTTCAAAGGTCAGAGCCACTGCAGGGCTGTCTCATACTCTCAAAAGGGCAGCGGTGCTCCCTCTCCCACCTTGCTTGGCTTCCAGGTACTTGCGGGCTGCACCCCAAGAGTTTGCTGGTCCCTGGGGTGCAGGTGACAGGCCATCGTGCTGGCAAAAGCCCTTCCGTCCTATGGCAAGGGGCCTCATTATCTGTTCTCTACACCTAATCCGTAGAGGGGGATTGCTCTAGGCCCTGGGGCTCACTCCCCACTCCGGGCCTGGTTATGACCTACTACCCACCCCCACCCCCCGCCCTACCCAGGTACCTCTTGGTGGTGGTTCTACAGTTTGGGCTATAAAGCTGAGCCCTTGGTAGGTTCACCTGTCACTCTCAGCTCCCTTCTGATTCCCCTCCACACACCTGGGAGCCCAGGAGCTTAGGGCTGCTAGCCCGGGCCCCTTTCGTGTTTCCTGGACCTTCGTTCCTGCCATCTCTACCCTGCTCATGTTGTGGAGGTTGGGTCCTGGGTTCCTGCAGCACAGGGGACAGAGCATGACAAGGGGGTGGGGGTGGGGGCGGTTGGGGCATTAGCACGGAGTTGCTTTCTTCTCCCTGGCCTGGGATCTGGCCTGGGCTGCCAATGGCACTGAGTCCTGTGGAGCCCAGCAACAGCCTCAGCTCCATCTACCCGCTCCTGACATCCTTCTTATCTGGCTCCAGCTCATCTTGTCACATCTGTGCCCTCTCTACCCTACCCTAGCTTCAAGTAAATTTCACAGCTTGGACCTCAAGGCATGGTGCGTGATACAAAAAGACAATGTGCAGAATTTAGAAAGCCTTTACTCTTGCAGCAGGGCCTGGCTTTCAAAACTCTCATGCTGTGGGCTTGGAGATCCCAGTCTGCCCTGGGGCTCACTCTCTCTTTGCGTCTTTTGTAACCTTCGTCCTCCCCGAGGCACTGGGTGCCTCAGGCAGACTAGCAGGAAGGTCACATTTGAGGAAAGGAAGAAAAGTGTGTACGTTCCCACTTTTTCTGAATACATTACTTCGTAAAAGATACAAATCTGCCTCGGGAGAGGTCCTGGTAGGGCAGGGATGAGTGAAGGTGGCCCCAGCTGAGCCCAAGGACCTCCTGGCACCCAGAATGGAGGACCAAGGAAACCTGCCACTTCTTAGTGAGTAGCCAACACCTGGGACATGGGAGCAAAAAGGCCTGTGTTACAAAGATATGAGGACTAGAAGATTAGACTCCTGGTGTCCCCCACTCCTTACCATGAGGCACATGGCAAAATGCCCTTTGCTTTTCTCCCTGCTCAGCAGGTCTTAAAGCCCATCTGGGTACTGAGAGCAGGAGTGTCCCTGCTTTCCCCTTCATAACCACTGTCCTGGGTGTGGCAATGCGGAGGCAGAGCGACACTGTCCCTGGCTGTGAGGAGCGAAAACTCCCAAGCAGGGGTTTTTGAGAGAAGGATGAAAAATCCTTGGTCTACAGCTGGAGCCAGACATCTGAGCTCACTTCCCACCCAGACCACCGCTGCCTCAATTTCCCTGCTGTGTTGTGGACATCATTCTGGAGCCCGAGAGTGTAGGAGCAGTGGCTCTGAAGCGCGCCACAGTCAGGAAATCAAAACCAATCTTTTTCTTGCTGCTTTCGAGGGTGGCTTGCATGAAGGTCAAGATAAAACCCATGGGGGGTGGGAGGAGAAGCATGGAGTGTTTTGTTTGGCGCAGCCGGCTGGCCGTTGCCTCGGTAGCTGAGAACATCGGCTCTGGTCACGCTTGCCTCCGCTCCAATCCTATTACTCCATGCGGTTGGGCTCCGAAAATAGCCCCTGTCAGCCCCATCATCACAGTTCAGCATTTCCACCACCGGCCACTTATTGTTCCTGGGACACAGGCATCCTTAACCCCTCCTCTGCCAGCCGGGCAGGACACCTGCTCTGTGCCCACCTTTGGGGAAAGGGTTTTCTCTTTATCCCTCACCACAGGAAGATCCAAAGGTGCTGCGGTGGACTCCGCGCCAAACACTGCATACATCGTTCCATTTTAACTCGCACTGTGAACTGCCCTGCAAGATTGGTGCTTCCATCCGCATTTGATGGAGACGGAAAGCGAGGCTCAAGGAGGTAAAGGGACCTGTTCAAGGTCATCCAGTCAGCGTATGGCCGAGCCCAGGTTCAGACAGGGCTGGGTAATTCCAAATTGGGCTTTGTCACTGTGCCAACAAACACTGCTCTCTAGGCCCAGCCAGAGTGCTTCCCAGAGCCCCCTTGGCGAACCTGCCCCGAAACGCAGTGCAGATCGCAGGGCCACACCCCAGGCGGCCTGACTCCGGTTAAAAATCTGTATTTTTAACCAGCACCGCAGGCAGAGAAGCCCGATGATGAAGTACATTAGGTAATCACAGCTGTCCTGAGATTCTGCAGGCCCCACAAGGACGGGAAGAAAATTGGCCTTTTTGGTGCCCCCATGGTATCGAGGGCATTAACATACACACCCATGTATTTCTTTTCATTACACACGAAACTTTCAGATGAGAACATGGAGATTCCTTCTGCTGCACCAGATTGTCTTGCAAAAGAAAACAGCCAACAATTTTGCAGCAGAGACTAGCCTGGAAAATGAATGAATGGGTCACACGGACCTGAGTGTGGAGTGGGCTCCCAAGAGTCTCAGCTAGGACAGAGGCTTTGAGCACAGGCTTTGGGGCCAGGCAGACCCAAAGCTGCTGGGGGCCTGAACAAGACGGTGGGGGTCCCCAGTTAGCACAGTGCCTGTGGCTGATGACAAACTGAGGCAATATATGCAAGACTTTCCTAAGAAACTTCTATTTATTAACAGGCTTGGAAGGGAGATTTGG